>JXOV01030211.1:0-20901 GCA_001014945.1 Clogmia albipunctata
GGAAATATAGAATAATAAATAAATAAATAAAATAGGATTGGGGGTGTGATTATTTATGATTGTTGACGAGGAGTACAAAAAGCGAAGCGAGAACTTTGAGGTTAATTTGGATTAGACGAAAAAGTGCAAAATGCCTCTGAAAAGAGCAGAAATGCCTTTGTAGTCATTTTGAAAACATTTGTTACTAATTGTAATAGTTTTAATCTCTGCTTTTTATAATGTAGATCAGCCTGTATAGCCTAGTTGTTAGAATTTTGATAATAGTAAATTTCTTCTCATCTTAAAAAAACACAAATATCGGTTTCTATTTTATTCCTTACACAATAAATTCATTACAATTTAACAATTCTACACTAAATTAGGCCATCTGTGCTTCTATAGAAGAGTCCTCATAGGGTTCATTTGGCCTTCTGGCTGGATTCAATTTCTTTGATCTTTCCTCTAAAATGCCAAAAGTGAAGTGATTCATGACGAATCCTACGGGAAGAGCTACTCCTTGAACGCGGTACAGATGATGATCTCCTTCCTTGTCCAGAGGATGAACTGCGGAAATTGTGCATTTGCCTAGAAGTGAACTGGATCCAATCATCGGTCCTCTGCTGATGTCAATATGTTCTCCCACTCGATACAGAGTAATTCCCGATCCCTGGTTCGCAATATTTGGTAAATGAGCGCTTTTAAACGGACTGTCCTTGAACATTTCCATTGCCAGTTCCAAATCCACGTCCAATCGTTCGATTTTCAAATCTCTAGCGCTTAATCTTCGCATCTCAGCTGAAAGTGCTTGAAGTTCTGGTTTTGAAGGCTTCCAATTTTCAAAAGAGAGCGCAATGTCATGGACAAAGCTTCCCGTCCGAATGTTGGGCGATGGAAAACTGTGCAGCTGAAGATTCGCCTCCTCTTTGAAGCACTCCTGAAGAGCGGCGCCCAAAAGGAACGAACACGTCCTCCAAAACGCTTTATTCACTAAATGCGGCTCAGTGATGGTAAAATGCAACAGTTGAACGGTACAAGACTCCTTCAAAGGGCGGTGCATGTCCCAAGGTATTTGACTGTCAATCAACGCCAAAGCTGACCTCTTGCAGTGCATTTCTCCGAGGTCTGAAATACATTACAATTATTTTTTTATAGTAGAATTTTAATAAAATCTTATCTATTATAAGGCTGTATTTTTTGTTTATATTATAACCAATATCTCTGAATGTTTCAATTCAATTGTAAATAATTTTGCGAGGATGAAGAAGTGTTCTTTAACAACCGTTTGTTTCACAAAAGTCTGGGATAATCGTAGATAATAAAAACAGACTAAGAAAACAAGTGTGTGCAATTTCTATATGGAAATAACGTTTGATTCTTTTAAATACAGTTTCCGTTTTCGGAAATTCGTTTTTTAAATGAGTTAATTAACGAAAATGATATTAAAAAATATTTAGAAACATTGTATACAAATGAAAGGGATGAATGGGAGAATAAATATATAGAAGGTAAGGGCAACTATTACCATAAAAGTTTAGAAAAGCCTAAGAATAAAGTATGCAAAGACAAAGAAAATTAAACAATAAACAAGCTAGAATTGCATATAGACTCAGAGCGGGCTTTACAATCAGAATAGACAATGGTTTGTGGACAAAAAAATGATTTTATTCACAAATTGTTTATGATATGTTTTTGTATATAGTAGAGAGGAACTAGGATATTTAGGAGAAACTCCACCTGTTAATATAAATCAAATAAATATTATGAATTTAGGAAAACTAACTAACTACAATTGAAATACCTATTTTCAGTTATATTAAATAAAAATAAATAGAAGTTATTGTTAATTTTTAGGATTTTAGTCAAACGAAAAATGGAGTTTCATTGAATTTTTCTCAAATTCCAAAACAGAATATTATATCTATTGGGTTACAATAAATTTAATATACAGTTTAAATGTGTAAAAATAAAATTTTGCAATGTGAGCAAAATGTGTTCTTTTTAATTTATTTTATATTCAAAATCAATTTTTGACTGTTAATTATGAAGTAAAATAAAAATTTTAGGTTCTTTTAATGCTACTGAAAAAATTAAGGGAATTAACCAATGGATAATTTTATCCAAAAATAGCAAAATTTAATTACTAAATAATATAATTTTTTATCTTAGTATCATAACAAGAAAATATATTTTGACATTTTTCTCGGTACTCTAATAAAGTAGGCTTTGATTGTTGTTAATGTTGTTAATTATATTTGTTTAATTAATAATTAAACAAATATAATTATAAAAAACCGAATTCAAAGATCTAAAACCCATAAGATATGAAAAATATTCACAATAAACTGAATATATGAAATATAGCAATTTGTACATTCGAGATAATATAAAATTATAATATAAAAACCTTAACTTACGTTGAGCAATGTTGTAAGGAGTAGAAAGGTCTTTGTTCATCACAAAAGTCTCATCTTTTGGAACACCCAAATATCTAACCTCTATCTTTTCAATTCGTCCCACCGACTCTGTCTGGCGATTTTGTTCTTTTGTAAACAATTCATTGCGGTGTTTTGTGACCTCATTTGAAGACAGTAACCCTAAAAGCAATATAATTAATTATAAAACATCAAAATCACAGAAAATAAAACGTACTTTTGACCGGTTGAAAATTATAAATTTTCGGGTTTAACAAACACTTGCTTAAATGATTTATCATTGCAGTTGAATATTTCCTAGTTTAAAGTAGTTATATTGATATTATTTTATGTAATCACTACCCTTTTAATAGAAAAATAGGAAATTTTCCAAACGTGCAAGAATCAAAACAAAACTTCTCTGTTTCAGAAAATGTGAAACAGAAAATAACCAACACGCGCCAAAATTTGAACGTTAATCATTTTTGTTTATAAAATTATATCTATTAGTTAATCGATATTTAAAGTTCATATTAAATTAAAGGATAAATATTTAATATATTTATCTGTTCTAAAAATAATTATGGGTAAGAAACTGATAATTTACGTAATGTTCAAATTATCAAAGGAACACGTTACTAACAATTTTAAAAAACTAACCTTACGCTGCATAATAGGGGAAAATATTTTAACAAAATTTGATAACCATTTCTTTTTATTTGTATTTACCAAAAATAATAAATACATTAGAAATCAAATCGCCTTATTGACCCTATTTTGAATGTTACACAAGAAGAAAAATGATTGTAAATGTAGTAAACTTTGCAATTTCTATAAGAAATGAAAAATTTCAAAATTCTCTAAACTAAAATAGTCACAATATAATCAATCTTGATTTCTAATGTAATCAATTTAGTATGATACTTGTTCATATAGGAAAGTATCGACTTTGTCCTATTCCAAATAAATCATTATTTCATAGTCACGGTTTTTTTAATCGTGTTACTTTTTTAGAACATAGGAACTTTTACTGTATCTACTAATTTATTAAATCGTAATAAAATTAAAGCCTTTACACGGAGTTTGTGGGAAAAGTATTAGTAGAAACTAATACATTTCATTTATTTGGATTTACCAAAAATAATGACGATATTGATTGAATTTATGAAAAAATTAAAATGTAATTTGAGTGATCAAAAACCCGGTGCGGTTTAATTTTTTATTATGAAAATATCTGTAAACTTACTCAGAAATTGTATCAACTTAAAAAACTTTTTATTACTTACAAATATTAATTTTATGATAAATAGTAATACTATTTATTTGAGCAAAATGAAATTTCTATTGAAGTATTGAAATTTAAATTGAAAAATTTTCTACAAAAGTAGCCAATTAATAAACTATTAACTAGTAATATAAACTAAAAATGGATTTAAAGCATTTTCTTAAAAAATGGGGATGTTTATTGACGTGAGCTTACCAAAACTGCGATTTAATTATTTATTATGAAATTATCTGTAAACTTACACAAAAAATTTATCCATAAATTTATTACCTATGAATCAACTATTTTTCAAATTTTATCTAAAATGTTGAGAAATACAAAATTAATTAGTATTAAAATATTTATAAATGCTGTATCTATTTACGTGAACAGCAATGTAAACGTAAACAGATAGTTTGTCGTTTAATTAAAAATAAACTATGAAATAAATACAATGGAAAGTTTGACATATTACGAAACTCTAATTAATGATTTGTATTATGTACTAACGGGATTAAAAAATTTATTAAAATACGTTTAAAAATCTCATAATTAAAAATGTGGAACATATAAATTTTTCAAATAGAAATACTCCTCCAACATAAATGTCTAAAAATAATCCTCACGGTTCAACAACCTCTCCAAATGAGTAATATATGTAATATTTTGCATAAGCAATTGCCGGTTAAATCCTTTGGCAAATATTATCATTTAAAAGAATAAATAGGAATGTGTGTTTGCGATGGGGAATGAAATCTGAGCACTAATAGATTGCCGAGAAGGGATCTAAATTTAAGAACGATGCCGCGATTTAAATTTGCATATCAATAAATAATTTCTGCTATTTTTATCTGCGCACTTGAATCGAATTTGAATATCAGTGCGGTGTTTATTCGAATTTTTGTTGTTGTTGTTCTACAATTTATGCCACCCTCACCCTCTTTTTACAATTGTGTTTGATTCTAATGAATAGAGGTGGATTTATTACTATTCTATGTACAATTTTTGAGCGTGTGTGCCTTAAATAATTACTCTGCACACAAACAGGCACATCATTAATGGAAAGAATTGCATAAATATCGATTTTTCTAAGCGGGAAATATTTGAACTTTGAGTCAACCCCCTAATTAAGGGCGACAATTAGATTGCATT
Organism: Clogmia albipunctata; assembly: GCA_001014945.1. NCBI lineage: Eukaryota > Metazoa > Arthropoda > Insecta > Diptera > Psychodidae > Clogmia > Clogmia albipunctata. The sequence goes on from JXOV01030211.1 coordinate 4,807, forward strand.
AGATCGAATATCAAAATTCATATTTCGAATTTATATAAAACTGTATGGCAATGTATTTATGTTTTATGTACTACTTGATAAATAAAGCGACGAGGTGAAGTAATGAACCTGAAATAGATGACTCCCAACACACACCAACACATTTTATGTTTCATTATCATTTATATAGTGTATAGTAAATTGTAGAACTTAATGCACGTTGATTCAAATTGTGACATGTTCTTTGATAATAAAAATAAAGATAATAATAAAGGCATTTAAAAATATAGTTTTGCTAACGGTTTAAAAATACCTTATTTTTAAGATTTTAATATTATGAGGAATTTTTGCAAAAACAATTTTCTTAATTTTAATAGAAAATAAAATTAATTAGTAGTTTTTGTTTTGAAATTCCAGTTATACTCGTATTTTCCCAAAATATTGTAATAAATTTAATACAAGTACATAACCAGTTATTTATAAAACTAGGGGCTTTAAAGAATTCTTTAAAGCACTAGTGTTATAAAACGTCTTTGTCGGAATAAATATTGGTATCGTAATATCAATTTTATGTTACTTAAATGCGTATATTCGATTAGGTCATTTGTGTGTTGAAAACGGTTTTGATAAAACAAATGCGGACGTCATACAAACCATATTGAAGAAAATAAATTACTTTTGTTAGTGCTCGTATATAGTCTTAATAAAAAATAATATATTATGTCTGTGAGACTCAAAATGGAAATAAAAGAAATCGAATTTGCATCCTTCTTGATGTCAGTCACTATAACCAGACAAATTTTCTTAAAAATCGGTCACACTAACAGAATGGTCACTATAAGCGTGTCATTATATCTGTCTATAATGACTTTTATATATGGAAACTAAACTTCGGTGTGTAATTCGTCATAAACGGTTGGCCATTAAAAATGGTCATTAAACGGATTCTTCTGTATAAGTACAGCAATTTAATTTTTTTTTAACCAAAATGTGTAAACTTATTAAAACATAATTTATTAAAATTTCTTCTGAGTAAGTTTTTAAAATTCGTTAGAATAAATTTGAATTAAGGTAAATTCTAAAAATATTCACCTTTTTATTAAAAATTTAAAAAACGAAAATCAAATAAAAAAATCTTGGGGTAAATTTAAAATAAAAAATTAAAAGAAGTTTTACAATTGGTTACAAATTATTTTCAAAAAAGACATTACATAGGAATATGTTACCTTTTCAGTCGCCGATTTTCTCGATCATATCGATCGGATAATTTAATTGGTTTCTGAAAAAGTGTTTAATCAATATGGCTAACAGTTCTGTATGTGTGTTCGTATAAATTAAACGCGTAGCGGCCAGTTAGATGTTAATTTATTTACGGCCGAGAATAGACAGCTTAAATACAATTGACTAATCGCGCTCCAGCGTGATTAAAAATGCAGTTTTATCAAATTCCTAGTCGAAGAGGTATGAAGAGGAACGGGAGAGAATTCAGCCAGAAAGAAGATGCCTAAAAGGGGCCGTAATCACTGTCATTGGAGATTGCGTTCGTCACAGTATAAGTTTTACGATTTTTCAGCAAATAATTTCATACTTTTAACACATGTGTATAAAAATAAGTAGTATTTAAAAAAATCATTTCCTATTATAATTTCCAATTTAAAATAAAAGAAATAAACTTCTTTTTTTCCAATTCCAGTAATAATTAGTTAACAACTTTTTAAATAAAATATCCTCCTTATAGAACTAGTCCATGAAATAGTTTCACAATTGTCTAAATAGTGCGCAAAACGGCGATGATGATGATTGTGTAACAGTTACTGAGTGTGTATTGCAGCATAGTAGTAATATGATGAGGAGACGAGGGTGAGTCACGGAGGAGTAGTAGAATGAATCCCGTCGTCTCACACTGCTCTATACATAGAATCAAAAACACGGAGAGAGAGTAGAAGGGGAGGGAAAATTAACTCGAATTTTCCTTTCGCAGAGGAGTCGTCGTCGTCGTCACCCACACCAGTGCAAAAAGGGGCAGTTTCGTTTGATTTCGGCACACTCATTAATTGTATGTTTTCCGCCAGTTTTGTGCTCGAGCGTCATCGTTGTTGTCGCCCCATCAGGATTCAGGCTGGGCTGGCAGGAGGTAGAGCAGTGGCAGTGAATTGTGAAAGTGAATCTGTGTGAATTGGGTGTGAGTTCCGGAGCGCAAAAAATATTTATAGACACAGAGTCAGTGTTGATGGAAAAAAAGAGTGGAGTGGAGTCAAATGAAGAGGGATTTGGTCGTCTGACCTCCTAAAGGCGTGAAATGGGACATTAAAGTGGATTGCAGTCTCTATAGTAGATCAAAAAAGGACTAAAGGAAAATATTATAGAAAAAGTACAGCTCTTCGTGTGCGGAAAATTGGGACGATAAATGGTATACTTTTGGTATGTATAATTCGATTTTTCCTCTCAAAATATAAAAACACCCATGGGTTGCGTGGAGTGAGAATGAAGGGCGGAAGATCCAGTCAGTCGGGAAAGTGTGACGACGACGGCGGCGGCGGTGGCAGTGATGGTTGGGGAGGCCAGACGGTGAGTGGTTGGGCGACCCAGCCGCTGTGGAAAGGGTTGTTTTGGTATTCGGGGCTTTTCTGGGAAAATCCGATCCGAACAAGAGTCGGGGAAATTGTGAGAACGTCTGCCTTAACTTTCCGGCTGGATTTCCTTCTCCTTCTTCCGTCTTGATCCACAGAAGACACGACTTTATCCCACACTTCCGTCAATTATATTGAAGAAAAGCCTTTCTTCTCGCACGCCAAGTCTTCTTCCTAGGATGAATGAACGATTGTTTGGCTTTTTATTATCAAGGATTGGAATCACATTATGTACTTATTTCAATGCCGGATATGATTTGCACGAGAATTCCTAGAAATTGGTAAATCGGTGATATTTATACTCAATTAAATATTCAACAGATCTCAATTCCGGAATGACGCTGTACTCGTAGTCTGTTGTACTCTCTGGAGGATTTTGAAGAAGGGTTATTTTAATTCATCAATTTTAATCCCTGTTTATTTGTATCAAGTCAAATTCATTTTTAAACCCTTGAAATAATATTCAGCTATTTTTAAATCTATGACTTCTTTAAAACGTTAATCTACTAATCTAAAACTGCACAATTTAGCCTTATTTTTAAAAAGGATAGTAGATAGTTCAATGACTTTAAAATCAGTACATTATTTTTAATAGAGTGTTTTCCTTCCTAGAAATTTGAGATTTATTCAAATCTTTTAAAATCTTAAGAGGGTCCTGGAGTATCTAATACAGTTTTATATTAGTTTATAAAGCAATTAATAGCAATTAAATTAGAAAAAAAGTAATGGCAAAGTATAATTGATTCATAGTATGAAATACTTTTAAGTTGATCCTTTTACTCTATTTTGAAAAAAATGATTTTAACTAAGAGGAAGATTATTGTTTAAAAATTTTTAACTTGTTAAAGAATCATTGAAAATCCTCCTCATAGTCGAGTGGTATTGTTCTCGACTGCCTTCTCGGAGTTAATGGGGTTGAGCCATAGGCAAGTAGAATTGACTGGATTCTCTTTCGTCCGATCTAGCTAGTATTAATTGATTAGACTAATAATACACTGAAAAACAAATAGACACTGATAAGTCTAAACCCGTTGGTTGAGGTTGAGACTCTCCATGTGCCTTACAGAAATTTAAAATGATTTTTTTTTTATAATATATCTTCCAATTTACTTGATTTTCTTTTTATACATTTCTATCTAAAATGGAAACTTTATAAATAGGGAAACCATTAAACTACGATGCTACTACATTGTTACAAAACTAAAGTGTTTTAAAAGAAATGTTAAAGAGGTTTTAATTTTTCACATATTACGAGTATAGGGAAAATTGTACATTAGGACAAAGTGTCTTTAATTGTTAATTTTCAAGTACCTTTTCTATATCTTGATCCTTGTGCTCTATACATTTAATTAATTACGGGATTTTTTTTATGCTTCTACACATGTTGAGGCTTTAATCGAAAACTAAATTAAAAATTCTAGGCCTTTTTAGGAAAGTATTTTTTACCCTTGTCAATTCCAATAGGAACCATTCAAAAGACAAATAGTAGCATGGTAGATAATATGAAGTTCTCATTTTATATAGTACAAAATTGATCTTTCGTCTTTATCTCGAAGGTTTACACATCTTCCATTGTCATGGCCAAATTGGTCGAATTGTTACGAACTGCTTCCTCATTCTCCATATTCTCAAGCCTAGACCCATTTTAACTATTTTCTGGTTTGAAAAAATCATGAACTCTATTTGGCAAACACTGCTTTCGCTCGCGATTTAAAAAATTCAAGTCTAATTTGCTTAATACTTTTAACTATATTCTTTTAGGTAAATGTTCTAAACGATTACAAAACCTCACACAGTAGAGTTACCATTGAGCTCTTCTATATAATATAAAAAGTATTCTATAATGTATAAAGCAAACAGTTACGATTTTAATTAATACAGAAACAGTAATTGTTTCAAATGAATAAAATAGTCATCAAAACTAAAACAGCCGTCATTGACATACCCCTTTAAAGAGAAAAATGTTTAAAACGAAGGGTTTGGTCAGGGATTCCATTTCTCGGTATAAATTTAAAGACCCCATTAACCTTCCCATAGATATATCAGTTTTCCCCACCGACAAGAGTAATGCAGTGCTTAAATTCAGGGCCAGAGGTTACGATGGTTTCTCTGTTTTTCGCCTGGTCGGAATCGAAACACCAGCAAATTGCGTTGTTGATATTTTCTTTGGGGGTGAGGGAGAGCGAGAGGGTGGGTTTTGGATTTGGGAGTCGATTTACTGTGTGAAATTTGTTTATGTAAATGATTCAGCGAGAGTGACGTTTGAATGGGGCAGGGGTGGATCTGAATCTGGTCAGGCTGTGGAAGAAGGAACGAGGAGCAGACAGGTGATCAGCTGGTTCCTACTCCATAATAAATTTATTTTTTCATGCCCACACACAGTCTTTCAATTTGCCAAAGAGTAGAAGGGCTGCTTTCTTACTCGATTTGGAAATGAGGGAATGAGGGTGAGAAATCGCTTTAAGTGCTTCCATTTAACAAAAACCGGTTTTCCACAGAACCTTACTATCGGCCCAGTCCATCACTGAACTTGCTTACATAGGGGTGAAATGTAAATTTCGTGTCAACACCACTACCAATACACCGCAATTTCATCATCATATGCGCGCCCATCCATTTTTCATCCTCTACTCGATTTTTCAGCATTTTCCACCCCTAACCAAACCAGTATATAAATTGTACAAGTTCAACACAAACTCACACCAGTGTCACTGTGTAGGAGTTCGATATGGTGTTTTAAATAGGGTGGTTCTAGATGAATTAATAAAACCTAACAATGTTTTAATATAAAGATCAAATTAAATTTTCTAAATTACATTTTTAATTTATTTTCTATATAAACTTGACAATTTACTTAAAAGAAACATATTTTTTATTCGTTATAAAAAACATTACCTGTAGTTCCTTAGAAAAAATAAATAAAATTAAAAATTCGTACAATATATATATTGCAATTAATAAAAGATTATGGTTTTCATTAAATTTGCATATCAAAATAGGACTTACTTGTATTTATGTAAAAGGAGAACATAATAATTATTAGCTTAAGAATCGTTGCGGTCCTTTGATCTTGTATTGTAGTAGTTATCAATAGACTCAAGGGTCATCAACAATTAGGAAATGATGAAAATAGTCATTTGGACTGCTAATAAATACCGTCAATAACTTAGCTAAGTAGTCCACGGTGTTGTTATTGACAAAAGTGCGGACAGGTCTCACATTCCCAATATTCATCCAAGTTTTATAGATGCCTATTAATTCAGCTATGTTTAGCACTTTCAATCTAGGATCTACTAATACCAGGTCTAAGGTTATTTCACTTTATCTTCTTCGAAAGATGAGAAAGGCATTTGAGCATGGCTAAACAAAAACCGACGTGTAACCACGATAAAAAGCAATTTTGATAGTCGACATCGAATAAGAAGAACCCCTTTCAGTTTCTGAGAGCTACTTCATTTTTCTCCTTGATTTTCTTTTCAAAAGTAAGATTTTATTCGCCAAGCGATAATGATTTTTTACATTTTTCAAAAATGTACCAATATACCCTCATAAAGAACTATATTTTGAACCCATTAATGTTCAAGTATTCGATATCAAAAAGTCATGAATAAATTAAAGCCTCGTTATCAAATTACAAGATAAATCCTTGAGGCTACCCTGTTGCAACACATACGAGTGTCATTTACAATGAAGTCGACATAGAGGAGAATCGTGACAGTCATCATCATCGCAATCATCATTAGTATTGATGTATAGTGGTGTGGTGTTGTACATAAAAAGTGGCGTTGTTATATAGTGAGAAAAGCGATTTTTCCTCTATTTTCCGACTCTACTTAGTCGGGCATTTCACAATGTGTGTATTTGTTGTTTCTTCGTCCTCGTCCTCGTCGTCGTCGTTTAATTTTTATATTCCTGGGTAGGGAGTGGTAGGGCGACAGTCAGTCCGGGTGGTGCTTGGAGTAAGGTGTATATTTATGATCTGGCGGTGCTTTTCAATGGGGATATTGTGACACTGTGTAAATGGTCTGAAAATTCGGTGCTGGAAAAAGTGTATGTGTGTTTTTCCAAAGAATTGAGCCTAAATGGAGAGATTCTTTATTTGGATACAACAAACCTTAACAACAAGTATTCTCGAAGACGAGGAGTCAACATGAGACTGAGGTAAGGAAGGAGGATAGATGATGGAAGGAGATGCGACTGGTTTACGTTCACAATGTCTGGGGTCTGGGGCATTGGAATGGGAGAAAAGGTGGGAAGGATAAATAAAAAATGAGACGGAGAGAATCACGAAGAAACAGCCGGAAAATGTGGGTAAATGCGGCTTTTGGATGGGGTTCGGCTGCTGCCTTTTTAAAGGCAACAACGTGCTGTGCCCGACTTTCCATTTTTCCGCATGTCTGTGCAGCCCAGGCGGCACACAGAGCGTGGAATTCGGGCCCTGGGGAGTGAGAGCGACACGGCGACACATTCATTCACAAAACCGACCGGCTCACGCCATTCCAAAATGGTGGTTTTCTGCTCCTCCGCCACACATTTTCCCTATTTACTCCAAGAGCTACCCAGCAACCCATCACCAGTGAAGGCACACTGCTGCCTTAACATTGAACTGTGTGCTCTTTTTTGCGCCGTGCAATGGTCGTCGAGCTGCACTTCTCCACCTCCTTCGCCTGGTGGCGAATTTTTTCTCTCCATTCCTGCCAATTTTCCACTGCTACGAATAAATATACACAAATGTGGGTGGCTGCATAGTTTGTCCTCCTCATCCTGCTGTTTATTTAAAATATGGTTGGCCCGGAAAGTGAAAGTCGAGCTTTAAGCTCTCCCCCTTCTCGTCTCGTATCTCTTTCCCTGCCATCGTTCGTTGTCGACGGCGAAGGCTGAAATGTGTGCTGAGGATTTGTGCAAGTGACACATTTTCAGGAAATGTGTGTATATGGTGTGGCTCATGAAACTATCCCCCGACACAGCCAAAATAGAATCGGTAGAGGGAGGTGTTGTGCAGCGTTCACTCGATCCAGTTTTGTGTCGATTAAATTACACATGACTAGGATGGAAGTCTCAATATGTCACTAGGTGATTGTAATGTCACAATGTGGTTGTTATTTATCGAAACTATTATCTGCTATTATTGTAATGCAGTAACAGGGACATGCCATACCACTTTACAAGTTTTTTTTTAAATATTGTATTTGAAATAGTTTTGTGATCTCTTAAAAGGGTTCTAAAAATATTTATTAAGTAATTTTTGAAAGTATTTTTTTATTTATAACAGGACATCAACCAAATTCCTGTAAAGAGAACGATAATACACAAGAGACATTAAAGTTATTTCAAGAAATAGAATTATATACGTTCGGAAACATTTTCCGTTTTTTTTTCCTTTTGGTAATAAATCTTCTGGCAGACAAAGGTCTAATGAATAAAGAGGGTCAAAGATCGTTCAACTTCAAACCCTCATTTGATAAATATCCTACATATTTTCAAATTTCCCTACTTTTGAGATTCGTAATAAATAGATTTACATTTTTTGGATGAAGTGCTTGGACTTTAATATACATATTTGAAACTATTTTATCTAGTATAATATTATTAAAATTATTATAGGGATTTCGAATATTGAATATATCGAGTACTTTTTAAAAGTTTTTTAAGAGAAAATGTTTATTTTCTGACAAAATGTAATGATTGATAATAATTAAAACACTCATCTAAGCGGACAGTTTGCAGTGGTCTTTTAGTAAGAACCTGTACGAGAAATACATGCACTGAACAAATAAAAAAATAAACCCTACCTTACTAACTTTTTACCCACATCGAGCCCAAAACCATTTCTTTATACTGTGTTTGACCTATACTGTCCACGTGAGCGGTGCCGAGTGGTGAGTCGTTGACAAATATATCCTGTCCATCTTCTTTAGCATAAAATTAGTTAGGGAAAACACTTTCGTGAGGAGGAGGTGGTGGGCGGCCCCCATCACTCCAAGGAATCACGATGGCGTATCAGATCAGTAATCATATGTATTTATACATATGAGTGAGGGCTATAACTCTTGATGGGTTGTTTTTGTCCAATCTTACATACATCTAAGTGGAGGTCTACCGGTATGCTTTTCATTTAACATTTCATGATCGATACGTACATTTTCGTCGGTATATCCTTGATAACTTGACGAATTTCAAAGAATTTTAAGGAAATCATGTTTGCTAATGGAGTAAACTTTAGCTTGTATGTGATTGTAAAGAACAAAGTGAATGTATTATTTTTGAGATTTTTACAATTTAGAAAGTCGTTAAAGCATCGTTTTAGTATGGCATAGTTGTACAAGTATGTACTTGTCAAATATAAAAAAATGTCAGGTTCAAAAGTGACAGCCGCCCAAATACGAGCAGAATATTCACAATGAATCCGCTATTGGACATATGATTTGTGTTCAAATGAAGCCAAAACGACTTTTAAATTTTATATTTTATAGACTATGACTTAGTTAAAATTTATTATAAATTTTTGACAATGAGAAAATGACAACTGAAATTTCAAATTTATTTATGATTATTAAAATTATATTTAAAGGGGAAAGTTTCATTGACACTGTAACAACTTTAAAACCTTTAAATCATTGAATTTATGTTAATTTTTTTTTATAAAACAATTTTTATATAACAATATAAATACGAATAATTTACAATAGATTTTATATTACAAAAATTCAGAGGCTGTTGACAGAGTTTAAGGATATTTATTTTGTAAATTCAGAATTTGATTTATTATCATTTTAGAAAAGCATAATAAATGAATTTTATCTATAGGTTTTATTGGTTCTTTGCTAATATATCCGAAATGAATGTTTCTCCAAATTACCTAACTATAAACTCGGAAACAAATATATGTATATATAAATGTTGCTTTACGGTCTTGTTATTCTCTTACGAGACATGGGACTGAAATGAGCCTATTAGCATATAAATTCAATTTTCCAACGTAGAAGAACATCATATAAAATGTATCAATGTAAATCAAGACATGACTCATGTGGAATTTAATTTGGTCTTACTTTGTACTTGGTTTAACAACACTCTGAACTTTTAAGAGATGTCTTAAAAGTTAACGTAATATTTAATACAATACATTGTTTTGAAAACATAACAGTCATTATATATTTTCATACAATATTTTATCATTAAATATGCAATATAAAGATGATTTGAAACTCTAAATAATATTAGTTAACAAAACGGTAAGTAGCGAAGTACTTTGCTACTCTTGTGTATAAGTTATGTGATAATTTATCGACATTACTAAAGAGTCATTACCTATAAGTTTGCATACTACTTTTTGTGAAATTCCGAAACAAAATCGTAAGAAAAATACAATTTTTAACTTTTAAATTTTCATAACGTTTTTGGGATTAAATCGATTTAATAAATTAGAATTCAATCTATAAACTGTATTTTGTTGTTATTTTGTAAAGTTAATCATAAATAACAACAAGAAATAATGTGTTTTGAATGATTTCTTATAAAATAAGAAATTTTCCACACTAGGGCCCAAATTAAGGGTTATACCTAACTGAATTACACCAAATTGATTTTCAGTTTTGATCCCAATTTTATCATTGAATTTTTTGTGATATTTCTAGTAATGTGTTTTATTAAATAAAAAGGGAACACTATTATTTCCATTAACATATCACATATCTTTAAATAATGTATTTCGTCCTAATTAGTATGAAATACGATACTTTCAAAGGCCCTAACTAGAAAGACCTATTCCGTCAAATACTCCTATTCATATTGATTTTTTCTTTTAAACATTTGCCCTCTTATTAATTGATATCCCTTATTCCTCTAATTTCAGAAGTGATTGAACTATCAACCAAGTCATTACCAAGCAATTATCGCATCAAGTCCAACAACTGCAGCTGGAATCGTTTAGTGGAAGCCATAATAACTTTATGGAAGTAATTAATTGTGACATAAACTACGAATTGTGTAACCAGTAAGCAGTCCGTCTAACCATTGGAAGGAGTGAAACGAGGGGGTTGTTTTATTGATTCGCCGACTGGTTAGATTTACCCCCGTCTTCTTTCCGGTTTGAGGGACTGGAATAGCCGTTGGAAGGGCGGAAAGTGACTTTCTCTGAGCGAACGGAATATAAACAAAGAGAGAGAATGAATTTTTCGCCATTTGGGGGGCATTTTCCGGGCACAATACCGGCAATCCACCAATTTGCCGCTTCCGGAGCGTTAGTCTCGTCCTCGTCGGCCGTCAACCCCGACAATGTGAACCGTTACCACACCAGCAACGTGAACATACCCCATTTTAACCAGCCGCACACCCCCATTTTGGGTAAATTCCGGACAGAAGATGTGAACGCGAACATGAACAAGTACAATGGCCACGCGATCCAGTATTCGTCGGTGCCGTATAGCCAGGAGTCGCAGATTCCATCCTCCAGCGATAAGCATAGGCCAGTGACCAGCATCAATAACTCAACGCCAGCCGGCCATGTGAATCTCAGCCTAAACAACTCCATGAGCATACCAAACTCTTACCAACAGTCAGGGCACAGTCTTTCCAGCCAAAGTCAATCTCCAGAAGTTGTACAGGTAAATTTATTTCGGATTTTATTTTTTTTTAATTGAAAGTGAAAATATGATGAATTAATTTTATAATTTACAAAAAAAAGTGTTTCGTTTTCTAGACGCGTGGTATTTTTAATTCAAATTTATAAGTGAGTTGTTTCGATTTTGTATAATTTATATTACGATGATATCGTAGCTTTTGCAGTTGTTTATAGAAAATTTGAGTATGTAGTTATTTTCATCTAAAGATATTGAAAATATAGGTTGTATGCCGCTAGGAGACGAAGCCGAGTTCAAATGCCAAAACATGTCACAGAATTCAACTCGATGGGTCCAGGTTTGAGCCCTGATCAGACCATAATTTTTTTCGAATTTCATTACTCGTTTTCAATAGCAAAATTCTGTGATTATTATTTGTTTAAATACATTTACGAAAATAATATTCCCGCTTATACTATGGAACAACTAGTATCGTCAATACTATTTTTTCGAGTTCAGACAGGTTTTCAAAGCTTCGAGTGCACAGAATCGAAGAGATAAAACGGATCGTTTTATAATACTAGTAATTTGCTGCTATTCAATGAATGATGAAAGTTGTGAAAGGGTTGGTCTTCTTCGTAGTGTGTGTGTTCTATTTCGATTTAAGTTTTCAACACATTACACATAAGGTATTATTCAAATATCATAGCCGTTATTATTAACCAAATAATTTAAATATAACAATATCATAGACCCTTTTTGTTATTATTAAAATAGAAAGACAATTTTTCCAAATAAAAGCGTTCTAATACAGTAGAATGGGATTTAAGAAAATATTGTAATTATGATTAGACTGAACTTAATAACTTTTTTATTCGTTATTCTTATGAAATATAATTAGAATAACTAAGAACAATTCCATATAAAGATTTAATTTTTCAAATCATTCTTATAATAATCCTAATAACTCATATTTAAAATTACTTTCTTCCAGCAATCTTCCGATCCGAAACGGCCTCAAAACTCATCATGGCAGTCATTAACTCCTAGTTCGGCTGTAGCTGATTATTTATCTCATTTACCAACTAGCACGTTACCATTATCACTACAACACTTTTTAAAATATTCAGCAGAGAATATTAAAAAGGAGACTACTCATTCCACTGTAAATGTAAGTAACTCCCTGTTTATTGTAATATTTTTAAACAGAATCATTAAATTATAGAATTTGGATCTCTCTCAGGGACAAAATATGAACAACAGTGCCATTCTGCCGGGTTTGAACTCGAACCTGAATTTAAATCAACAGGGAAATCACCAAAACGTCTCACAGATTCATCAAATAAATCAACCGCCGAACACTAACCAAAATGACCACAACCAGCCTTTAGTGAATTCAAACATGACCACCCCTACGACAGCAACTCCTTCCAAAAAGAAGAAGAAAAAGAAAGCGCCAAAACCGCCAAAAGAAAAGAAACCTCGGCCCAAGCCAGGAGAAATTCGACTTACAACGGCTCTGGATGGAAGTACTCTGTTTTGTTGCCCCGAATGTCAAATGGTAATTAGGATTTTATTTATAAGACTTATAGTTTCAGATTTGTGACTTGTGCTTATAAAATATTTGTTCAGGACTTAATATGACAGTTGGCATGTTGTACGAAAACGTAACATCAGTGGTGTGGTTGACAGTCACACATCCTCCTCTTATATTGCTCTAGTCCTCCCTGCATATCAAAATTACTGGCTCTAGCTAACTTAGTCTTATCGATGCAATATAATGATTTCATTAAATGATCTTAAAAAGTATAATGATGGAATTGGAACGAAGCCACTAAGTACAGTACCCTCTGGCAGTATAGGTCTGGACACTTTACAGAAGAGCTTTAATGTTTGTAATATGTAAAGTTAGTTTTGATTACCAACTTATTTAAAACTATAAAAATCATAAAGGCATAGAGGTATAGAGGGTGTTTACTCCCTTCAATGTTTCCTTGAAATTAGAATAGATATTATTCAACACATCATTCGACATTTTGACAAGTCTTGCTTTTTATTCTTGGAAATTTTATTTCTTCCTCGGCAGCATAAATTCAGACCCATTTGAATTAAAAAAAAAACATTATTTTACTTTCATGTTTTTAATTATCTAAAAATAATTAAAATCTTCTAGGCTTATCCTGAGCGAGGTCTCCTAGAGCAGCATTTGGTGGGCCATAACTTGGAGCGTCGTTTCATCTGTGACATTTGTAATGCCGCTTTAAAACGCAAGGATCATTTAACGAGGCACAAACAGAGCCACAATCCTGAACGACCTTTCGTCTGCACAATTTGCCTAAAAGCTTTTAAGCGCAAAGAGCAATTAACTTTACATTTTGTAATTCATTCAGGGGAAAAGAGGCACATTTGCAATGAATGTGGGAAAGGATTTTACAGGAAAGATCACCTCAGAAAGCACACACGATCGCATATTGCGAGGAGAGTAAAGGCAGAATTAAGTCAGCAAACTCAGTCCGGGAACTCTGGTTCTCCAGCGCCGGTCTCGTCATCCTCAGGGAATAACAACACAAATAACAACTCCACAATCGTAGTCCCGAATCTCCAGCAGCATCAGCAAATTCAACAGCAGCAACAAATGCAACAGCAATTACTAATCAATGGACAAAATCAACAGCAAATGTCTTCCCACCCGTCAATGTCTTAAGGGATGAACGAATGCAGATCAGTACAAAAGAAAATTTAATTGAATACTATATAAAAGATCGTTAAGTGCTGTGGATTTCTTCGGAAAGGATCTTTCCAGTTGAGGGGTTTTCGGTTCAAAAATCGCTATACAATTATTATTTACTTTATTTTCTTACACAATATAAGTCATTCAATATAAAACATTCAAGATAACATAATATAAAGTGAACGAGGAATAACAAACCAAAATTTAAACCTACTTTTCTCTGGCTTGTAAGTTTAAAAGGATGGTAAAATAGTTATTTGTATTTTACACCCGAGCTATGTCTTGCACTTTCTTAAAAAATGCACATAAAATTAACTTTACAAAATTTGGCCGCTACAACGGTCTCTATTTGAACGATTTAAAATTTAACAGTTTTTTTTTTCAAAAAGCCGCCGTCATTTTGACTTTGAAACAAATTTATTCGTATATTTATGCCTTTTTTTCACCCTAGTGAAAAAAAATTCAAAATTTTCACTAGGGCGAAAAAGTGACGCATTATGAAACTCAAATCGATGCCGAAAAGCTAACTTTTCGATAGGAAAGTGCAAAAAGTATATATTAATTAAGCTTCAGTATTGTATAGCATTTTTTGGACTGAAAATCTTAAAAATTTTAAACCAAAGACTAGTATAAGTAGTTAAGTTCATCTTACGTTCCTTATTCCATTTATAATTTCACACGTTTTCAAATAAGAAGCACAATAAATTGTGCCTCTGACGAGGATTCTAGTCACAACATAGAAATAAGTTTAATTTTAGTCATTATAATAATAACGGGCTGGTTCTTGATGGAAACAATTCTTAAATTAATAGTACAAATATGATCTCATGGTCAAATGGGAAACCAAATAAAACTGTATAGAATTTTATGTTCAATTAAGAACGACAAATTTATTTTATTTATTATAAGTCTAGTCCAGGAATAAAAAAAAATCAACGAATGTTTTGGTTTTTTGCCTGGACTTGACTGAAAATTTCTGGTAGGGATTGTAGTGCAATTTTGTAAAATCTGTATTTGTGAATAATATAAGCTTTTTAATAATAGATTCTAAGGACTGTAAAATCACCCTATTGTAAAATCCATTACAATGACATTCCACTAAATAAATCTGTAAATTTGCCTACCTTTACATTCCTCCGAAGGGAATCTATCCTTTTCTATTTCCAATTAGACGATAAATGTGTAGAAAATATCTAATCTTATAAAATCATATTTATTACTTAAGAACAAATAAACTAATTTTATAACGTACAATTTAAATCTTTCCTTGGAATTTGTAATATTTCTCGTACTCTTTCAGCAACGTTTTATACATATCTCGGGATGCTTCTGAACAGCCACGAAGAATAAAGTGGCCATAATTGGGATCACAAATCTGGATCAAGTTGTAGCAAATGTTGTTGATGTGGGTTTTAATCTGAAAAGAAAGTTTAATATTTAGAATATAAAATTTAAAAATTAAAATTTTTAAAATGCATACAGTTGCGAGATAAATAATAGCACCGCTCTGAGTAATTAATCTTATTTAAAAATTTATAAGGGATTCAATTTTAAAAGTTGGTATGTAATATTATCTAATCTCTCTTGAAATATCAGAAATTTTTTCCTATCGATTTCTTGTTAAATGTAAATATGGAGAAGTCGAAAATTACGTGAGAAATAAAATAGCACTGATTCACATTTGATCATCAAATGATTGGTTGTATGATTACTAGTAATTGGTAGGTTGGTCGCAGAATCCGCTCGATGATTATAGCTCTTATACATATATACTCGTAAATATATTGGTTATTGAATATTGGGCAGAACCCGCTCGGGGATTAGAGCCCTTATTCACATATAAATATGTGAAGATAATTGTCCAGGTGTACGAAAACATGATGTATGGTGGACAGCCATACGCCCCTCCACGTAATTCGCCCTAGCTCCCCCTGCCTATTTGCAATTCTGACCTTAACTAACTTATTGCTATCTTAATAGTAGTTTCCTAATCCTGGGAGTGTTTGGATAGGAGAGACTCATAAATATATGAATAAAATAAATGTAATGATAATGTATCGCTGGCTGTATGGTGGAAAGCTTTACGCTACTCCTCGTATATCGCCCTAGCTCTTCGTTCCTATCGCAATTGCTGGCCCTAATTAAATTGTTGTTATTACTACCGTGGGGCCGGGTGGCGCAGTGGTTAAAGCGT
>JXOV01030229.1:548-21446 GCA_001014945.1 Clogmia albipunctata
GCCAAATTATTCCGGTCCCCAAGTGGTCTTAATAAACGGCGTCTACTGTATTTAATTATAATATTATATATATGAACAAATTCCTTAGCTTTTACAATTACTCTTTAAACAAAGATGATTATCGTGTTTTATTCGTAACAAACAAAACCAATATTATTGATTAATAACTTTTATTTGAGTCGAAATTCTAAAAACACCTGAATACATAAGATTACCGAAGATACACGTCTACTTCAACATTTTGTTATGCAATTGAATATATATTTCTTCCGAGAACATTATTAGAATACAAAATAAATTTCAATTTTTAAAGTACTACTCTCTACTGAAAAGTGGCTAGACCTATACTGCCCTAGTGTGCGGTGCCGAATGGCGGGCCTAATAAACACTTTTATCCTGTCCCATCATAAAACGCACAAAGAAAATTTAAACTATTACTGTATCTATAGCAATAGGGCCAGCAATTGTGATAGGAAGGGAGAGCTAGGGCGATATACGAGGAGGGGCGTATGGCTGTCCACCAAAAAACCTGTTGATACGTTATCGTGCATCGTTACAATGATCTTATTCATGTATTTATATGTGAATAAGGGCTATAATCCTCGAGCGGGTTCTGCGCCCAACCTACCATACCAAAAGTACTCAAATGAGTTGTGATTATCCCAGTAGATATTTGAGGATCTATAGTCAAAGACCAATGGCTGGATAGAGATGGATCAATACATTAAGGTGCGTGCGATGACGGTTCTGATAATCTATGGAATTCAAAGAGAATGGTCGCATGTGTCCAAGACTTTGATGATTCCTCCATTCCACCACCACCGAATGGAAAAAGTTGAATGGCTTGACCCACAGTTGAGCTAAAAAATTCCTTAAGCTTTTAAACACATGACAGATTTTTTATTCCTCTATTTACACACGCATAATCCTCACAAGTGATGTGATTTCTGGTGAAATGAGAGATGAATGTTAAACATCATTTACATCATCCCGCAAAAACAAAATAGAAGCAAAAAATAATATTCTGAAAAGTCGAACTTGGTTTGGCAAAGCAGCGATGGAAAAACTGATGGGAGATGCTTCTGAAGGCTCATAAAACGGGCCCAAAAATGCCTGAGATTGATTATGCTGATATATCAAAAGAAATCCGATTGACGGATGATGGGAGAAACTGTCCAAGAAGTAAAAAAACACCGTCGATAAATTCAATCAAACATTTTCTCCCTTTAAAGGTTTTTGTTGTTGTTGTAAATCTTAAACGATCAATAACCGGATCGGATTATTTCCCTAATTAATAAAACATTCATCTCAATGCCTTTAAACAACAATCAATTATAATAAATTTGGATCCGTGAAATTGTGGTTTGTACGATTATCACAATAAAGATTTAAATCATTTTAGTGCAATCAGGTGGATAGAAAAGATCATGTAAGGCAATTAATGATTCGTTTGATAAATTACGAATTATATGTGAATGTTTTTATAGCACAAGTGCTTTAATAGCATATTTCGATACAAGTGGTAAAATAGAGGTTATTACAACACGAATTTACCACGAGTAAATGAGTGTAACAACCTCTTTCACATGTGTATAGAACACAACTTTGTGGAACAAGTAAGACACAATACGAATCTAGTCTAATCAAATTAGAGGGAGAGGCACCACTTTAAAAAATCCGAATTGATTGGAGAGAGATAAAAATATTCCCATCTCCCTCTAATAAGCTTTAGCGATTGTAATTTTAAATTAAAAAATTAGAATAAATTTGTGCAGATTGGGTTAAAACAACAATATGTAATTTCATTAAATTGGTGACAATTTGCGTGAAAATTTTGAAATATTGCCGCCCGCGTGCTGTAAACCGTTACAGAACCATTTTTCCATTAAAAACAGGCTACTTTTCGATACGGAATAGCACAAATAATTCATTTCTTTATTATTAAAGTGTGACCTCCGTGAAAGAAATCCAAGTCAGTTTATTTATAGATGTTTCAACTGTATTTGTGGATGATTTCATAACAAAACATTATATCAATCTTAATATAACGTTTTAATAGAGATGCACATATCGGATTTCTCTTTCAAACAGAACATCACAAGTAAGAGAAACAAAGTATAGCTTTCTCCATCTTCCCTTGTAATTAGAAAGAGAAAGTAAGACAATGTGAGGGAGAACAAAACTCTTAATTTGATTTTAACAAAGCAAATGTTATTTTTTAATTTTTGTATTGTAGCGAGTGCCTTAAAGAAGTGTTTAATATTGCTTTTTGATCGTGTTTAATACAAAATGCATTTTTAAATAAATTAACACAAAAATTAAAAAATAACATTTGTTTTCTTAAAATCAAATTTATAGTTTTGGTCTCCCTCACATTGTTTTCCTTTTTTTCTAATTCTAAGAGAAAACGGAGAAAGCTTTATCTTACTTCTCTTACTTACACACTGGAAATCTCATCCTTTAACAGGTGGTTTAAATTTAAAAGGACCGAAATCAGCTGATTTAGTACTAATTTGTATTAATTTAGTATTATTTTAATTTTAACCATCCGATAACGCAATCACAAACACACACATACTTCCGAAAATACAGTTAAACTCTACACAACGAAACTGACGTACGTATAAGTTTGATGGACTTTTTTCACAGAGACCACACTTTCATAATGATAATAAAAGCACTAGTGCTTTAAAAAATTCTTTAAAGCACTTGTACTATAATAACGACATTGACAGAGCAACGTTTAGTTGAAATAAGCATTTTTTTTTAATTTCAACATAACTAAACACATATATTACAATCAAACAATATCTTAAATGAGTGTAACTAATTTGAATATCGTATGCTAGTCAGGGTTAAAATTCTTCGAATAAAAGCACTTTAAAAGAATTCAAATAAAAGATTTACGAGCGAATGAGCTGTGTAAATTATTCAAGTAATTTGTAATTGAAATACTCGGACCCAAATAAACAAATACTACACAATCACACTGATTATTGTAATTTAAAGAATTTACAATCATTTCACACAGTGCCAAAAATGTGGGTGGATATAATTCTTTATTTTTTTTTCTTTTTTCAAACAGTGTCTCCGATACGATATTTTTGGACAGGTTTTGACCGGTAAACTGTTTGTGGACGGGGTCAATAGCCCCCCGATCGAAGCCCATTGATGAAAACAATTTGATCATTGGCCGTAGATCATGTGGACAATTTGCGTTCATTCCCTCACCGACCAGCTCGAAATTCCTTTCTTATTAGCACCGATTTTTGCGTTGATGTCATTCTCTTTCTGGACAATCCCACCCATGGTACTTAGTCCGATAGGTCCGCCAAAATTACAGCAATACTAGTAAAGACAGAGAGCCCGGGTGATGACTAAATTTAATTAACAGAAGAACCTGTTAATTTAAGTTTACACGTCTGTTTGAAGCTCTCTGACTAGCTGTGATTTACTGGAATTTTGGCCAAACGACTCCACTGCAAACAACGCAGTTCTAACAGAATCTACAATAATATTTAAACTACCTATTTAGCAGATTACATAGTGCCTTCGGTAGTAACTGCTTTTTAAAAGGCGAAAAGTGAAAAGAGGAAAATTAAAGGCATCACTCAGTTTGGCCATTATTTTCAAAAATATGTTCTATTCTTAGTACTCAAGACTTTTGGAACAACTTTATTACCAATGATATTAAACATTTTTAGTATGATTCCATGAAATGATTTGAGTACATGAAGTTCTGTGGGAACTGTTGCAGCGCAGTTCCCATAAATCCTATTTTTTTTTTATTAAAAAACAACAATGTTTAAAATACATCTTTTTGCACTAGTAATGTAATAGATATTTGTGCTACAAGGGTGTAAAGTCAACTGTTTTTTAATGAGTGAAACGCGTGTGAAACATTCGAGCCGAAGTGAGTGTTTCATCGTTTCCAAGTTAAAAAACAGGACTTTACACCCAAGCAGCACATAACGTTTTTTGCACTCCACTCAAGATATAAGTGTTTTAATCATGTTGATGTATTATTTTGGTGAAAAAATTAATTTGCAGGTGACAAAAAGTTAATTTCACAATTTAATTTGTCGTTGCCATTCATGTTTCATCTCGTATTTAATTAATTACTTAGTTTTTTCAAGTGAAAATAATAAGAATGTATTCATTTATCTTTTGTATTACCAAAAGTAAAATAAAATAGCCTAAAAATAAAGATATCTTTGAAAAAGTAATGTGTTCCTTCCCTTTAACTGAGGGAACAGATTTGCCATGCTTTTTGTTGTTGTAGACTCAGAGTATGGATGTGTACTGAAACGAGCCCTAGGAATTGAAAGGGAAATTTATTATTATTGTATTGTTTTATTTTTCCTTTCAATTCCTGTAAGGATCATGAAGGGTCTCAACCTCAACCAACGTATTTTCGACATTTTGATGACTGTTTGTTTTTAGTGTATTATTAGACAATTAATAGCACTTAGACCAGTTGAAAAAGGACTTCGAAGAGGCAGCCAGATGCGTTACCACATCGGCCACGAGAGAGATATTGTATTGTAGTGGAAAGAAAATGTCAAAATATATTTCCCACCCGAGCTACTAAGATCTAAAGTTAAAATTTTTAGTAATTGAATATTAGTATAATGAATAGTATAACGAAGCACTGTACGGTTATAAAGGACTTTATAGAGGAAGCATTGACTGCTAAAATATAAACTTTTTTTCAATAGAAATATATAAACAGATTTAATGTATTCTTGTAATAAAAGGGTTTTGCTGTCCCTCCATTTTTATACTAATAAATTAGAAAGACTTTAAAATAATAATCAATTAATTACCAAAAACACGCTTGTGGTTATATTGAATTCTTTAATTGGGAATCTATTATAAAACGATTAGTCGGCTAATATTCTATTAGAGCCTCTTATTCTGTATTCAAGAAAGGAACTTCAAACGCATGTTAATGAATTCAAGAGAAGTGTTGAAATGGGTTAAACTACGATTCTTGTTAAGAGCGCGCGATTGTAAACAGATAAACGAAAAACGAATATATAGAAAAAAAGAAAATCAATCAACCTGATGATTACTTTCAGTGATTGAATATTAATTTCGTACCTAGGTGAGACTCGAGGTTAATTTGAATATACGTGTAATCGATATGTTACGAGAGAGAGAGGAATGTGCGTCTCTTGAGGTGTAACTAAAGTCCTGAGAATAGGTGAACGCTTCTTCGATTGACTATTGGGTGGCGAAGATAAAAATCTATCGGTAATCTGGTATTTGAACAAATTAATGCATTTTAACTGAATGAAATTTATTTTACTTCACTAATTTTGTTCTATCGCTTAAGATTATATCGATTAATTTGAAGATCATTTTGTATAAGTAGAATTTTTAATGTACTCTATTCTAAACCATATGTTTAACTTCTCTAATCTCTACAAACCTTGAAGATTAAGAACGGCTTAGTAAAATATGTTTTCGTTTAGCAACCAGAGTAACCTATACTGCCCTAGTGTGCGGTGCTGAATGGCGGGTCTAATTGCACTTTTGACCTATCCTATCTCTTTGTTCTTCAAGATCTTTTAATGCAATAATTATTAATCAATTTATTAAAATACTGTATCGAGGTGTAAGTTAGGACCAGTAATTGCGATAGGGAGGGAGAGCTAGGGTGATATAAGGTTAGGAGCTTATGACTGTTCACTATACACCCAGTGATACGTTATCGTGCATTATTACAATTAAAATGATCTTATTCATATATTTGTATATGACTAAGGGCTATAATCCCCGAGCGGGTTTTGCGCCCAATCTACCATACCTATCAGAAAAATATTCGTAATACTCTTTAAAATCTACCTTGTTTTTGCAATTTCTATATTTTTTCCATGAGTATTTGAAAATAAAGTAAAAGAATATTTCGTTACAAGTGCTGTAATAACCTATTTCACATGTGTATTGAACGCTATTTTGTGTAATAATCAAACTGTGTAACAACAACTCAGAATAAAGTTTTAATATTAAATTTTAAGGGATCGTTTGGTGAGGAATCACAAGGGATTTATGGATGTTCAATAAATGAGATGAGACGTAGACTATATACAGATATTTATTCTAAGTTTTCGGAGAAACGTGTTTTCACAATGACAGTATTATGGAACCGCTTTCGTTGATATCTAATGTGGCTGATATTTTGATTTTGAAATCCGTCGTATTATAACGGCCAAAAATTATTTAAATAATAAATTTGGTTTTGACAACATTATGTAATTTCATTGAATTCGTGACAAGTAAGACACACTGTGTTTATTAGAGTAAGATGGAAATACCCTCAATGAAATTTTCAACTTAAAATATTTCAATATTAATGTTTAAAGATTTAGTTATGACAACAATTTCTAATTTCATTAAATTGGTGACTAAAATTCGTGAAATATTTGAAATATTACCGCACGCGTGCTGTAAAGTAAACCGTTACAGAACAAATTTGCGTTAAAAACAGGCTACTTTTCGATACGGAATTGCACAAAACATTAAATGTAACTTTTTCCTAAGCTGAAAAATCTAAAATTATATCACCTAATACAAAATAATTTGTCATTAAAAAGAACAGCTAAGCACATTACACCTTTCTATTATTTGTCTTCTTTCTTTCAGCATCTACCCAACTTGCTATTTGCCTACACATTTCCATTCCAAGAAGAGGTGCCGATTTGCACATTAACTGCCATCAGACAAACAATTAGTGGCGAGGAATTTTAATAACAAAAAAAAAAACAAAAAAAAGATTAACCCCCAAAGAGGGAGTTGTTGGTGATTTGTTTGGTTTTGAAAAGTGAAGAAGTGGGAGAAAGAAGAGGACAATTTTATGCGAAATAAAACGGCAAGTATGGACACAAGTACCAATAGAATGGAATGGAATAAATAAATACAAAAAACATCTAACGGTACGAAATTCCTGACTGAATTCCTAAAATAAATGTACACAAAAAAGTATTGAATTGGGAATGGATTTGTGGTGGAGAGGTTTAATAATGTTTAAGAACCGAATTGACTTTCACATTCTTTAATATCAGGTTTGTTTTCATCTCTATCTATCTCTCTCCTCGGTTCTTTTCTCAAGATCTATCTTCTATCCATCCGCAGGAATTTCGAATAATTGCCGCCCATTGATACTTGGGGGCTAATTCATCATCTGCAACTGTTCCAAGCAACAGGTGCACAAGATTCTAAAACAGTGATCCAAATCAGAGTAGGCGCTCACTTAAAAAAAAAACAAAACAATGATACTCTGTTTTTATCTCAAAAACCCTTATCAATCGACCCCGCGGAGGTGTTGCAATAATACACAGCCGAGACTCAACTACGATAAATATTATAAAATACACTCAGAAGGCGTTAAATTAAATTGGAAAATGTTTAATAATAATATTATTATTTGTGTTCTGTTTGAGAACCAGCACAACATCGAAAACAAAACCGTGAAATTGAAACATCATGGCTGACATTTTAGTGCGAAATTGGCTTCACTGACTGGCGCCTAGGTGATCGCTTTAATTTGTACTTTAAGAGCCAATTTTCGTACTTAATATTTATTTATTTATCGACAGTTTTAGAAATTATTCGAATTTGTTTTGTCTCATCAAGAGGAAAAGAGCAAAACAATACCATTTTATTCTACTAATTGGTCGCGTTTTAATTTACCTAAATTATCACCTCATTAAATTAATTTCGGTGGCTTTATTTTGCATATCATAAAAAATTTGAGCTTTTACGCTTTCAAACGCAAATTTAAAACGTGACAACAGACAATTTAGGGGAATTGCTATTTTTGTGGCTCGAGATATTTAAATATCAATTATCAACTCGAGTCTAAAGTAACAATCTAATTAATTTGTAACAAAACGTCGATTGTGCAATAGAGCCTGAAACATAAAAAAGTTATAAATTTTGACATCAAATTTTACAAACAATAAATTACTATTACTATTGTGATAAAATAAAGAAAAGAACGGAAAAAGGGGTCTCTTTACCGCTTCTTTATAAATGTGTTTGTGACTGTTTCTTGTTAATCGATACGTTCTCCAACTGGTGGCAGTTTTTCAAACTAATCAAATGTGAATTTTAAATTGAAAATTTGTCTATAAAATACTTTGTACACAGGATTCGGAGATGTGTCCCCAATGAAGTAATGGTAGTTATTAAAAATTTTCTAGTTAATCTTCTTAAAATTTAAATTTTTACCAAAAAAATTTAATTCAAATTTACTCATCTGTGAAGTAGTATTTTTTCGTATAATAGTATATTTCGATACAAGTAGTGAAATAGAGTTCATTACAGCACGGATTTATCATGTTATATACCATAGGTAAATGAGTACTGTAATAACCTATTACTCATGTGTATTGAATGCTATTCTTCTAAAAAAAATACCAGATAATCGATAATTACTAATAAAAACGTTCGCGTCGGTTTTTCAAATTGTCCAACCAGTAAGACACAGTCTAATCAAATTAGAGGAAGAACCACCATTTAAATAAATCTGAATTGATTGGAGAGCGATAGAAATATTCCGATATCAGTCTAATAAACTGTAATTTTAAATTTTAATATTTAAATAATAAATTTGAAGAGATTGGGTTATGACAACAAGAAGTAATTTCATTTAATTGGTGACTAATTAGCGTGAAAATTTTGAAATATTACCGCACGCGTGCTGTAAAGTAAACCATAACAGAAGCAATTTGCGTTTAGAAGCGGCTACTTTTCGATACGAAGTTACACAAAAATACAACAAAAATTTCAGTGACCTTTGTACCGGGTGTACCACAAATTTCTAAAAAAACTAGTACTTCCGAAACTCTTTTGAATAATACTACAAATCTATTTTTGCAAAAATATTTTAAATCTTATTATTGTGGACCACTGTGCACTGGATTAGGTGACCATTTGATCAGATGAAAGAATAACTCTCCTCCTGAGATGTGAGTATAAATTGACGATAATAAATGTATTTGATACCGATGTTGCATATTCAATGCGTTTGCCTTTGGTTTTTGTTGCTTTGGACTGGAAAGTGAGAGAGAGCGAGAGGAAAACAACAAAAAAAAAAACAAATAAGCCGAGATTTGTCCTTGACATTGTCGAATTTTTTGTTCGCGGTTGTTGGTTTTTCTGCTCTTCTCACGTCTCTCCCACCGCGCCTTTCCCATCACCGTCGTCGGTATTATTATTACTCAAATGCCGGTGTGCTTTTGACGCTCACCTCTTTCAATGGCAATGGCCGAAGCTTATTAGCACGAAAAGCCTAACAAATATTTGTATTTTGGCCAAATAAACGCGTCTTTGACAAGTTCTTGAGGGAAAATTTTACGATTTTTTTGATAACGTTATCAATCGTGATCTGTTATGTATTTATGGTTATTAAATTAATTTAAATTTAAGTTTTAGTTTAGTTTTTGTTATTTTATCATGTTCTTTACTTATATTTCTTAAGATTATCGGAGTTTGTACCTTTATTATTGTATAGAACATGAATGTTAAGCATTATTGAACACATGTTCTGTCAAACTCTTGTTGATGTCTAATTGTCTACTATGTTATTAATAATTTTATACTCAAATAAAACACTTCAAAGCTAATCAAGTTTAATTTCATGATTTTAAAATTAATTCTTGGTTATAAATTATTATTATTCTTTTAACTTTTAATTCTTTTATTTTTAAATAAAGTATTACTTTTTTGTTAAAATAAATTAGTCTTTAGTTTTTGCATTTAAGTTTTATCACCAAAGGCAAATAAAACCGGTAGTTGATGATGCCTTGGCGTGGTTCTGAGGTGTTTATTTGATT
This sequence comes from Clogmia albipunctata, assembly GCA_001014945.1. Lineage (NCBI taxonomy): Eukaryota > Metazoa > Arthropoda > Insecta > Diptera > Psychodidae > Clogmia > Clogmia albipunctata. The sequence continues at coordinate 10,391 of JXOV01030229.1, forward strand.
ATCTATATTGGGTCGCGATTACTTAATCGCTGATTACGCCGAAATTAAAAACAAAGTAGGCAGGCAGCGGCGCTGAAGAAAAGCGAGCGAACAATTTGACTCACAACAATTCAATTCAATTCACTGTTTTTTCGGTTGTGGCAGCAGTCCATTGATCCCTCGCTCGTATTGAATGGGTATGGAATGGGCCTTTTAAATCAACTGTATGCCCAAAAAATGAACACAATGACCTACCTAAGGTGGTGGATCGTTCGTTCGGCGCAAAACAGCACGCTCGCTAATTGCGTTTGTTTTCGAGCGGCCAAATAGCTGGCGAAGACAAAAAGAATTTACGCGACTCTGGTGTTTAGAATTATTTTTTTTTGTTTTGCTGCACCAGCCAGCTGGAATGTTTATTGGCAAGGTATGCAATTACCGGCAATCAATTTCGGGAACCTTAATGCGATTTTGATTTACTGGCAAAAATTAAATGCAATTTGCGAAAATTGTCTCCAAGCAAACACAACCTCTTAATTAGGTCTTTTTCGCTGAACATTACTTTTAATCAGAAGTAATCAGTGTTTCGTGTAATAATTTAGGTTTCTACACTTTAAACCAATGAGAAAAAAAAATTACAACACGTAATATAAAAAAATTATAAAAAAATATTTTTCTTCGGTCTAAAAAAGGAAAAAATGTGGAGTTGCCAACCAAACTCATAAAAAAAAATTAAAAGATTAACAATTAATATTATTCAAAAATCAGAGAAGCAGTTGTTATTTTTAAAATAATTCCTTTTTAATTCTTAATAATTTACTGAAACATCCTTTACTAGTTTAGATCCCATAAAATTAATAAATTATAATAATGATTGGAGTCTGTATTAACTGTCAGAATAAAGTGTTTAAGACTTGTTACCTGGCACTACACACCAGGGCAGAGCAGATCAGGACAATACACCCTCAATGTTTAACAGGGCACATTATTCAAAAAGGATTCACAACTATATTTAAATTCCAATAACTTAATCCAAACCATATTAAAACGATGTATTTTTCAAAGTCAACACAGAAGAATTAGTGCCGATTATTAGTTTACAACAACAATGACTTAGCGTCTGTGGCTTGAAATTTCGTTGATGACGTCATCTTCGAAAAGTCAAACTTTGTTTAGGCTTGTGTGATTGGAGAGAATTACTTTAAATTGAGCGAAAAAAGACTTTTAAAGTAATTAAGTACGTGTAATAAATATCTAAAATATAATAATTGTTAAAATATGTGGATATAATTGCAAAAGTTACTTCTTTGGTTTTTTCTTAAAATAATTGATAATGGTGTAAATATCTTAAAGTTTAGGGCATAGTCAACACAATAAATGTGTGCTGTGATCATTTTGAATTAGACTGACTAAAACGAATCCTCGCATCTTCTCAAAAGAAAATCAGTATAATCACTATAATTTGAAAATTGTATGAATTTAATAATAATAGGGCATTATTAAACACAATGGTTGTTGCCTTAAAGAAGGCCCGAGTGTTTTATAATGCCTATCGACCCGGTTTCATACACAATTTTATCCATTTTTAAATAAATTAACACAAAAATCTTAAAATTTTTTCGAATTTCTGTAAAAATTCATGGCACGGCCTTTATGATAAACCACAAGTAAACGTAATTCACGAGTTTTATTTAAACACTAACTTAAAAAAACACTAACAAAACACAGTTAAGCCACCCCCTTCAAAACTGACGACCATATAAATTTAATGAATTTCTTTTACAGAGCTCACGCTTTAATAATAAAGAAAAAGCACACGTACTTTACAAAATTCTTTAAACCACTTATGCTATAATAACGACTTTGACAGAGCAAAATTGATAGTCATAATATCAATATTAAGCAACAAAAATGCTAAGAATTAATTAAACGAATTTTGAACATCACTAAATTTCTGTTGAGGCTTTTTATTATCGTGTATTGAACCAATTATTAAAGAAGGAAAATTTATTTACATTTTACAAATTTTTTCATAATTTGGAAAAATTCCATTAAACTTATTTTGGATCCAATTATGAAAATTCCCGTGCATGTATGTATTTTTATATTTTAATTAGAAAAATTGTATTCTTCTACCTTAAAACAATGTACTCAAATATAGCTGGTTACATATTCCTGCTTAAGTGAGTATAATAATAAACGCCAATTATTAGTAAATTTGGTCGTTTGTAAAATGTAATTTTAATTCGAAATCCGCGGTAATTGGTTGCGTGTGCCCAAGTGTCGAAATAATGACTCAGTTTCGAGCCTCTCTGCTTCTTCTTCCTCCACCTCCTCCTCTGTGTTTATTATTATTATTGTTATTATAATTGCATTTACACTAGAATTGGGGTTTATTATTATATGACTTGTTGAAAAAATATTCTGAATACATATTTTATAGATTATTAAAACACGACCCAAATATAATTGAACTTGATGCGGGAAATTATCGTCAAAATGACGACGATGCTGCCGCCGCCTACTATTACAATGCGGGAAAAAACAAGTTTTGTTAAATTTTATTTTTTCTCTCTTTTGCCCCGTAATTGTAAAATAGAGAAAAAGAGAAAAAAAACTACTGTTGAACTATAATAATTATCGGCAAAAGTTTGACAGAAATTCAACCGCCAAAATGGCAGTGAGACACTTTGCTGCCCGTTTAACGGTGCTCTGGATTGTCATTTGCTCTAATTGGACCGCTTTGTAACCTATTTGCGCAATTATTCTGTCCACTGGCTCCAAAACAAAATATTAAAGCGCTCACTAAAACAGCAGAAAAGTCGTAAGAAAAGTTTTTAAATTTCTGTTCTTTCAGACTCTCCTCTCTGTCTCGTTCTTTCTTTTTGCCATTGTCACAAAAGTGCCATTAGACGTTTATTATTTTATTGTACCGCTCCATTCAGTCATGTCATAGACCACCTCGCCGGGAATTTACAAGCTCTTTCACCTTTACGTTCACATTGGACTTGCCTCCGAAGCTATCAGTGAAAGAGTCATTTTTTTACATGAAAGTCATCAATACTTCAACATCAACTGACAATGCATTTAAAAAAAAAATAAATAAGTAATTTTGAATTTAAATTATTAGGAAATTTGTTTGAAAAACTAATAATAAAATGTTATTTTCATTTTTTAAATTTTTTATTGCATTTCAATGTTCGAAGCTAAGTATTAAAAATTACGTCCAAGAAATTCCAAAGGCGAGTTCACCAGACTGATCATGTTTTCACCGTACTCACATATCTCCAGATCTGAGTCTTTCTACTTGAATACAAGATATTATTCACTAGGTGCGCATTTTTGAAATGTTGCCATTTTATTGTCATTGCGAACGGTTATTCGCACAATTTATGTACATATGTACTGCACAAAAATTGAGTTGATTTGCGCAAATGAATCAGCAGAAAGCAACTATTGATTATTATCGATCACCACCGATCGCGTCTTTGAACTCCAATTGGTGACCCACTTTTGCAATTTTAGCACGATCAAAGTACACATGTTCTTTGAAGAAAACAACAGCGCAAAAAAAAACAATAATTTCGGCTTCACAGCATAAAGAAAGGGGCAAATGGAAGATAAAATGACTTTATCCTGTATATATTTACTTTGTTAATAAAAAGTATATTACAAATTGGAAGATGAAAATGATTCTGGGCTCCAAATAATTGAGCAGATTCTCTTGTTTTATTCTCCTTCCGTCCAAATTGATGGCCTACTATTATCATCATCATCGTTATGATCATCGTGTTTATTATTATTATTATTATTGAATCAAGTTCTAATTATTTAGTAAGTGAATGAGGTACATTCTAAATAATCACTGATCAAGAACTATTCGCTCCCATCTCTCTTTCATTTCGCTCCACAGAGACCACCGATCATCATTATTAGTATGATCATCTTTTTTACCTTCTGTTTTTGTTCTGATTATTGTTTGTTTTTGTTTGAGTTATTATTCTTATTATTATTATTAACTATATATCTTTCACTTATGAATGTTTGTTTCCCTTCACTCCACTTCAAATCAATTCAAACCCTCTAATGCTGAGTGGAATGAGATTTTTGTACTCTTGATAGAAATTACTTTTAAAAGAAATTTGATAATCATATTATTGGTTAATTTATCTAAGTAAATATTGTAAATAATAGTAATTTATACAACAAAGTCGATTAGATAAGGCATTATTAATCATTAGGGTTAGCTACGAGTGTAGCGAGTGCTTTAAAATTGACTCAAGTGTTTAATAATGCTTATCGACAGTGTTTTATACAAAAATTTTATGCGTTTTTAAATAAAGTAATACAAAAGTTAAAAATGAACATACGCTTTCTTAAAATCAAATTTAAAATTTTGTTCCTAACATTGTGTTTATTTCTTTCTCTAATTCCACGGGAAGAACGAGATGACTATATCACGTTTTTCTTACTTCCAAATAGGATTTCTGTTGGCAGGTGGATTAAAATTAAATGGATCAAAAACATTTCAATTAATACTAATTTAGTACTATTTAAATTTAAATCATTTAATAGAATAGCCACAAACACACACATACTTCCACAAATACAGTTGAACCATACACAACAGAACTGATTTACATATAAGTTTGATGGATTTCTTTCACAGAGGCCACACCTTCATAATAATAATAAAAGCAATACTGCTTTAACAAATTCTTTGAAGGACTTGCTATATAACGACTTTGACAGAACCAAGTTTAGTTTCAAAATATTGATTTGTGTAGCTAAAATTGAGGACGCCAAAAAATTGGAATGTCGAATTGGCAACAGTCGTCGAGGGACTGAGCAGCTTGGAGGAGCGCATTGAGGGAGGCCAAGACCGGAGCCTGGTTGGAGCGCCGCGGATGTATGTAGCTAAAATTATATTACGAGTGGAACCTTTTATAATAAATCATTTTCAATTAAATTTATTGACTTAAAAATACAGAAAGATTTGTATGTAAACCGGTAGAAAAAACATTTTTTGCTCTTTCGTTTCGAAAAGTTAGTTTTTCGACTTCAGTTTTCATAACTTTTTCGCCCTAATGAAAATTTTAAATTTTTATTTCACTGGGGAGAAACAAATGTCATGAATCTTCAAATAAATTTCTTTCAAAGTCAAAACTTCGGAGCTATTTAAAAAAAACTGTTAAATTTTAAATCCAGGCCCTTAAAACTGTCAAATAATCGTTCAAATGGAGTTCGTTGTAACGGCCAAATAATACCTATTATTCAAGATAATATTAATAATATCGGACATTTCAGGGTTAATAAAACTTGTATTGAAAAACATGTGGAACTGTATGGATAAAAATAGTAATGTGTATTATTATTTATTATTGAATATTTAATAATAAGCTGTCTGATTCTACATATAGTGCATGATGTTTTTTATTCTTCATTTACCTGTGTGTCTATAAATAACTATCGGGTCTCGCCAAACATGTAAAAAATAGAAATGAAGTGAAGGAGGAGGAGGTGGAAGAGGAGAATATTGCAAAGAAGCAGTCAAGTTGTAGGAGGAAGAGTATTATACACGCAAATAGCCATTTATTGTGCTCAGTCGGTCAGACAAAAATTGAATTAAATTACACGATGATAAAAAAGGAGGAAAAAAGAGCAGCAGCAGCAGCCAAACACAGATACCGGCGACGAAGAGCATGTTTTTCTGCGGATTGAATGAACGTATTTTTCTTCGCTTTTTACAACAAGTACATAATACTCCTCTTTATTTCCCACCTTCTCTCTCCCCCTGCTGTCTGTCTCCATCGCCATCCACCTCTCTAATGCCATTAATAACACACAATAAATAGAGGAGAATTTAATGAATGAACTTTTTTCTCATCTGCAGAAATGTACTATACTTAGAATATCCGCTTATAAAGCGACAAAGACGACTTGGAGTAGGTGTTTCTTTGTAAGTTTTGAAATCTTTTACGTTTTTAAAGTGTTTTTCTTTTTTAAATAAATCTTAAAATAACTTAAATATCGATTACACTCTTTAAAGTTTCTAAGCAATTTGAAAAACAAAATTTTTGTTGTTCAGGGCGTAAAGTAAGCTTTTATTGGCTATTATTTGCGAACGTTAAAACTAAACTAAAGGGCAATCCTATTGGTTTGTTAAGCGACAAGCCTTATTAGTATCGTTACGTCGCTCTAAATTTTAAACAGTCATTGGGGCTTTAATGCTTGCCCTATTTTAATTTTGAAAACTGCAGTCGATTGCAAATAAAATACAGTTTCCATTGACAAGCAATTTATTTATCTAATATAGCAATTATTCGGGAATTTCGATTTTAAAATAGGAGCGTATTGTCGCTTAACGATAATTATGGATTATCAGTAAAAATATTTTTGTGTCACAAATCCTACGGTTCCTCATACCCAAGAAATTGTTATAAATTGACAACGGAATTTGGTCTTATTAATTGTTATCTTTAGCACCATGGACTAATGATTCTGTATAGAGCCTATTTATTGACAGGTTTTTGCCACCGAAACAGAACACACCTACTACGAAGAAGACCATTACTTTCATTACTTTCATCTGTAGCCATTCATTGAATGGCAGCAAATTACTAGTTTTATAGAAAGATCAGGTTTATCTCTTCGCTTGTATGTATTCCATTCAGACTTTGAAAACCTGTCTGAGTCGAACAAATGGTGTTAACTATAATAGTTGAGGCCGGAGATATTATTTGTAAATAAATTTAAAAATATTAATCACATAATGTTATTTGTGAAAACGAGTGATGAAATTTGAGAGAATATAATTCCAGTCTTATCAGGGCTCGAACCTATCCAAAATCGAAAACTGTATAACAAAAATCATTTTGTGATTTGTTTAAGACTGACATAAAAAACTGTTATATCTTCAGTAAAGATTTCACCAATAAAGTGCTTATGTTTAATGAAAATTTGTCTTCACTTTTGAAATACGATGCAAACATCATTAAAACCAACTTAAAAATATAAAGGAATGTGTTTGCAAGTTAGTAAAGCTTAAAAGATTAGCTATAAACCTAAATTCCTTTGTTGCCGATTGTTCACAATTAGTTACAAAACTGCCTTTCTTTTTGCAAAAAAAAAAATGAATGACGCGTTTCTGATTGAAGTTTGTTAATCCGATGGATAGAGAGAGAGAAAACGGAACTAAGCACTTGACCATAGAGTAAATATTGTAAAATAATTTAGCGATAAAATCAGATTCGAATAAAGTTGTGCAATGAAACTGAATGGAAGCCATTCCAATTAGCATCTTCAATTGCATTCCCTGTCTGGCTATTTCCCTCTTCTTCGCCATTCTTAGTAGCCTGTCCATTGCAAATTGTCTCGTGTTTCCTCCTTCTTCACCTCAGGCTGTGGTAGAGGTTCAGTCTAGTCTAAGCCAGATTGAATCATGTGAAATATAACTTTGAAATATTAAAGTGGAAAAGGTAGCAGAAAAATGCAAAGAAATCCAAGAGGAGGTGGGAAGAGGAATTAAGTAAACACCTCTTTTATAGGCTACCACTTTTCTGTGGGATTAATATTTCAGCTCGCAGATTGGCACTTTCATAAACGGTCATCTCTGCCTTTGATCTGGCTTGTGTCTAGTCCTAATAAATTGAAGAGAAAGGTGCCTCATAAAATTATTATCACATCATCGTACTTTTCTCATTGTAATGTTTCATTAATTCATAGCTCATTTGCGTATTATTTTTATTTTTTACGATTCCATGTGTGAAGGGCCTCAATCACATACCAATCTCTTTACTTCAAAAAGAAATTAAGAAATTAAGTCATTTAGTTTGTAAGGAAAAACTGAAAGAGCGGACCGCTCCGGGCGGCAAAATATGTGATATTTCTAAATAAAATGCACATGTATGTCTTAATTTGGTTAAATTCGCCTTAATGAAATACTTCAAAATAATCTCTTTTATTCTAACTACAAGGCAATCGCACGAATTAATGAAAAATAGCATTATTTTTTAAAAATTTATGTGAGGGGAAGAAAATTTAATACTAGACCACTCCGGCCGGGCGGCTAAACCCGTAGCTACACTGAACAACTTTTTTACATATTCATTGATTTATTTCTATTTTATTTAAAAAATTCTTTTTTTAATATAAATTCTAGATCAAATTAAATCAAATAAGTATCCAAATGAGCCATCATCATGCTTAAAATATTCCAAACAACTGATTAGTCGATTACGAATCAATTACCACATTTCCTATTGTAGGTACGCAAATGAGTAGTGCGTTGAATTTCATTGCGAATTTTATTATTCTGTCTTCTGCGAAATGACGTAAAAGACGGCGTGAAAGAATCGCGATAAGAACATAGGCCTGTGCGTGTGCTCTGCTGGAGGTATTTGGGTCAAATTGGAGGACTTGTTGCCGGGCGAAGAAGAGGAGGCAAAAAGACGACGACCATTTAAATTGCCATCGATCTTCATTGGCGAAATGAAAAGAAAAAGAAGAAAACCGAGCAAAAAAACGAGTAAAAGAAGGAAGGGAATTGAAGCCAAAAAAAAAAAGAAGAGCCATCGAACATCATCATCATCTAATTTTGGTTCGGGCTTTCGATGGTTTTGTGCATTGTAATAGTGAGTTTATTGAGAGGCCTCCTCCCAAAACAATGGGCTCAACAACCTCTTTTTTTGCACAATTTCGATTCAAAGCCCCCGAGGCGTTGAGCTTTTTCTTCCCCTCTATTTCTCTCTCTCTACGTATATTGTCTCTCCATCAAACGAAATTCGCCAGTCGCTCAATTCGCCGTTACATGTCTTCACAATGGCGGAAGGAATACGTAATTTTTGGCAATTTCACATACCGCTTTTTTTGTTCAATTCTCCACCACACGGAGCAAAATTAATTCTTCACCGGTTTTGCCATTTAATTTTCAAGAACAGGAATTTCCCTCTTCCAAGAAATTAGTTACTCTTGCATTTTGTCATTTCTTTCCTCCTCAACTCAGTGACAGAGAAATCATAGCACCATGGACAGTTTTTTATTTTATTTTGAGAAAATTTGTGTAAATATCCATCGAGTAATTACTCATACAGTCGTCAATTATAGTTGTTCGATGGACAGGTTTTAGTGATAAACAAATAAGATCCTTATTTAGTTATTTCAAAAGATTGATAATGATTATAAGATAAATTACTAAGTGATACTTATAGATCACTTCAGTTTTTAAAAAAGTAATTAACTGAGTTACTGCATTCACCTCCCAATATATGCACCACTGTGCATCCTGCTCGCCCTGGGCGAATAATTTTTAAAATCAAATTATTTCAATTAAATTAATTGGGGGGAAAATCTGTCCAAATTCGGATATCTTTCTGTACTTTCATTTTGCTTAGCAAATTGGGCATTCTTGAGAATGTGGACTGGATTGGACAGAGAAACAGGATCTCGGATGTAAAAGTTGTTTCTCACCGAAAAATTTCTCCAAAGAGAGCTTTTTCAGACGAAAAACAAAACAGAAAAAGATTAAAAAACCGTACATTTTTTGTTCTTTCTTTCTCTTTGGTGAGAAATTAGCATTTACCGGCGTCTTATATAATTGAAGATCGCCAAAGAAGAGGCCTGAGAATCTCCCACATGCTGGTGTTGACCTTTCGGCGTCTACAGCAAAATGAATAAGAAGAAGAACAAGAAGGGGGAGGAGAAGAAGAGGGAGGCGAGACAATGGTCTGATGGGCTGTTGAAATCAGTCAAAGTCATCACCTTCATTAACCAGCCACATTCGTTCGCCTATGGAATCGTTAAATCGGCAAGTGATATATGGCAATTGAAGTCTCCTCTAGCCCAGAAATAGCCATCAAAATAGAATATGAAAATACAGTCCAGCTATTTCTATTCGGCGCTGCTCTATTTTTAGACTTAAGCCAATTTAGCTCTAATCACTTCTAGAATTGAATAATAATAATTCCAATGTTATTTTCCATTATCATAAAAATAGACCGGCTACAGACACTAGACAGTACTCTTGCATAACCTTATATCTTTTCTTAGGATATTAAAAATTACGTAATTTTTTTTTTATAATTTTCTATTCCATGCAATTTTTACAATCAGTTCAATGCCATAAATAATAAGTAAAACTACAGAGAAATAGTCCAGTTTTAACGTATGAAATGAATAATGTCATTCTGGTAAATTATTTCAATGCCTCTTTAATGCCTTATTGTTAAAGTGGGTCTTCCTCAACGGAATATTATCATTATCGTGTTTAAGTGTAACCCATTTAGAATAAAAGTAAGAAACTGTGTTAAAGTTGCATTAGAATATGCATTAACCAGACATATTCGTCATTCGAAGAGAATAAAAAATTTATTGCTTATGCCGATGACATCGATATAATGAACAAGGGTCAAAACAGCATTTGACATTCTAGAGAAATCACAGGAAACTGTTAAGGACGTTGGACAATTGAGAAGATCCGCTCACTTTCACAAATCTCGATTAATGGAAATAGAACAGTAGACCACTTTGTGTATTGGGGAAGTAATAACAACAACAATAGAAAAGAGGAGCATGAAATAAATAAACGGATACCATCACAAATAGGATATACTTTTCACTATAAAACACATTAGATTCAATATTTCCTTAACCATATTTGAAACACTGCAAATATCATTCGCATTCAGTTCATATACTTCCTTGGTCGAATTGGTAGCGCGCTTGTCCTAGTCCCAGGAGGTGCCGGGTTTGAATCCCGATCATTGTTACCAGGTAACGCTTTTTCTAATAACCTTCTTTGCCCTTCTTTCTTCTTTCGTTTACAATTCTGTATTTGAAAAACATCCTAATTTTCCTATCTCTACCTTTCTCGTCGTGTTCCAATCCATTGTATGAACTGTTTAATTGTGGAAGGGAATGGTACTCCATATCATAGAAAAATAGTACACAAAAACCAGTTCTCGATGTGAAACAATAATGGATAATTGGCTAATATCTCATTCCAATTAACAATGATTAACGAAACACAGACAAAGCATGATTTGAAAATGTCCCTTTTTAACATCTTTATATTAGTTCGTCT
>JXOV01030272.1:0-14780 GCA_001014945.1 Clogmia albipunctata
AGACACGACTAATCACAGCAAAAGTCAAAACAGAATAATGATGCGAAATCTCACATCAGACAGTCCCAAAAAAGCGACGAAAACGCAGAGCACCACTCATGCACCTCAGCAGTCCGTCGAACACTCCGGCGTCCTTGGACCGTAAAAGAACCGCCAAACGATAAACATTAGAGCCCGCAATTGAGTCACAGGCCTCTTGAACCAAGGCCAGTTTAAATTTCGCAGTCACTGGGCAATTGAACACTAAATGCAGAATAGTATCCTTCCCTCTAGAGTTGTAAAGGGAGCAGTTCTCCTCGTAATAAAATCGATTACTTAGACCCCATGATTGTAGTGATTGAATTTTGCGGTTGGGCAATAGTATTTGGTAATAAATCATTTTATTGCATATTTATTTAATTTTGCACAACACAGACAAGAATGTTTCATTGTGAAAAGTTTGAATTTGAATAGATAACTATTAATCAAAAACATCATTTTATATGATAACATTTTTAAAAAAATCCCATTTTGTTTTATTTTCGGTTGCGTGAATACAAAATGTGTATTATACATATTAGTTTTGATAAAGATAAATACTATAATTTATATTTAATTAAAAAAAAAAAACAATTGTGTTAAACCATGAAGATGAAATAAGGCCAACTTTCATATAATTCTAAACCGCTTTCGTTCTTTCCTTCTTTCCTTCTTTTCGGCCATTATTTTTAAATGTATTTGTGATTGGAAATTTCAATCAAATCTCATAGTCAGTTCAATTCAAAATCAATCAAAATAACCAACTTTCACACAGTTGGCAATTCGTACACATTTGTTTACAACAAAATTCCGTCCTTAAAAGCCATTTGATTTTCAAATTGAAATTCTATCCTTAAAATACGATCGAAACATGATGCTGTGTTATCAATACAATAATGGCAGTTATAAGATTTTCAATTAATTTTCTTTAAATTTTAAGTTAATACTTGTAATTTGTGTAACAGTATTTGTGCCGCGTTAAAATACAAACATATTCGTAATTCCCTTGTTAAACTGTTTTTATCAATTCGTATTCTAATACACTCACAACGAGCATTTAATTTTACACAATTCAGCAAAGTCAATCGAATAGAAACCAATAGAAATAAGAATCCCACTATATTTCGAATGGAAAGTTGAAATAAAAATAATTAAAATGTTTGACTTTTTTGACCTAATAAAATCATTTGCTTTAAAAGAATTTTTTTTATATTTATTTTTACTTTATCTTCATGGTTTAGCACAAATATCTAATTAAAAAAACAATTGATAAATTGATTTATGAATAATAGCAACAATTTCCATTTTAGTTATTCAATTGATTCAAGCTTTTTGAACCAAGAGTATCATGGAAGCGAATTTGGTTTGACTGAATTATTTAGACACCCCCTCACCATTGCATTCATCCCACCCCGAGCAAAACCTATCAATTGAATGGGCCCCAATAAATTAAACCCCTCAGACAAAATGAGTTATAAGTTGGCCATTCATGTTCGACGTTGTTGCGTGGTGCGGAGCTCCAGCTAAAGCACTGGATCATCCAATGAAAGGCTCAGTTTTTGGGGAAAAGCATGTATAAGAACGGCCTTCCGTTCATAAATTCGCTCACTTTTGAGAGCCTTCAATAGTTGATTTATGGATTATCGAATTTACACCTGATCGTAACTCAATGTTCGTGCTCAAAATTTGGCAATGAATATTAGATGCTGATTTTATCATTCTGCTGTGATGCATGCAAGGATATTAGAGACTATCATTTATCTGAAGCTGGATGTTTCGATTAAGATTATTTAAATGGTTCTGTATTTGAAGCTCAATAATTTATTTGTGAGATATATTTCATTGATTTATGCTGTACTTTTGATATTTAAAAAATACTTTTACTTTAGAAATATTTAATATTTAATTCTAATGAGATAATAGCGCACTTTGACTTGGAAATTCATTGTGCTTCCTTATAGCATCGCCCTACAGCGTTGTAGTCCTTGTAATAAATCATAAATTTACTCTAACTTCAGGGTCCCAGTTTGGTCTCATTTCCTTAAGATGTTTCCACCTTTGCGGAGTTATTGATATGGTGTCTTGATGAAGATGTGTTTCCGCTTCCTTCCCACAGAACCTGCAATCTCCCCCTTCGATGGTTTCTAACTGTTGTAGGTGCTTGCCAAGAAGTCAGTGACAATGTGACTTTGTCTCTATTGAGGAGCATAAGCTCCGAAGTTTTATTGAGGTAGTAACCACCCATGGTCGCTTTGGAGTGCAGTAGCCTTGGTAGTTTCACTGATATTTTAACTCTGTCTCTTCAACAGTTTTCTTCATTGAGGTCATTTAGACTGATGCCGCAGAAGGGTTCTGGAGCGTTGCCACTGTTTAACCAGCTCGTCCGCTCTTTCGTTTTCCGCTATTTCTATATGGCCTATTATTGAATATAACTTTACACTATTATTCGTCAATATTCAATTAATATTTAATACGCTTATTACCTAAACATGACACTCAAAATATAGGAAATTAAATAAAAAGTAAAAACCTACAATAATTTTTTTTTGCTTGAAAGTTATTGATGGAATCTCTCTCTTTTTTCCTTGGCTAGTCGCTGTTCCTTTCGGAACACAGAGTGGCAACACGTTCCTTCCACCGAGGTCTATTCTGGGCAATAGACCTAATCTGATTCCACGTCGCCAGGTGCTGACTCTCCGATTGAACCCAAGTCAAAGCCGGTCGGCCTCTTCTTCCGGATCCCTGTGGATTCTACTCTAGAGCCCTCTTTATCGTCGTTCTCTTTTCTGAGCGTATGACCAATCCACGACCACTTTCTATGCTTAATGACGGTGTCGATATTTCTTGCATTACATAATCGCTAAAGTTCTTCGTTCACACTTTATTCGGCCAGAAAATTTTTAGTATGCGACGGAGGCATTTATTGACAAAGACTTGCAATTTATATGTGGTACTACGCACCGTTAAATATACGTATCTTTGTCTGTTTGTTAAAACAATGGAATCTACGTGTACATTAATAGAACACTATAATTTTAAAGATTTTGTAAAATATCAGACTTTAATCAATCCAATTATTCAATCATTTTTTTAAAATTCTTTAGGAATTCCTAATGAGTAGTATCAATTTTAATCAGCTAACAAAGTGTTTCTTCTCGCCTGCCTCAAAATTAATTCGATGCAATATTTATTTGAGATTAATGACTGGAGAGCATCACAAATTGTTGCTTTTAAGGAAACTCTGTGTGTGTGAACATATTGGAATCACTCGAATGTGGATAGAAATTTGCACAAGTTCACAAATTTGTGCAATTTAAATGTCTCGTCCTTTTCGGCTCCATAAATAATCTGAATTTCCAGTTGAATGGGATAATGGTGGCAGCGGAGGAGGAGGTGGTGGACTGAAAGGCAGAAGATGAGTCCCGAATCGACGAGGTTCGCCACGGGAGATGGCATTATTTATGCTCCCAGAATTCAATCTGACGCCATTCGGATAATAACCGTGGAAGGAGGAGGACTCTCTCTCGCACAGTCTCTGCTTTGGACTGTGTTCAGTGAACTAAATTCCCGCTATCGAGTCCCATTGTTGTCGTCGTCGTTGGCCGGCAATTTACGGGACTTGCAGGGCATTATCAAAGGGACGTGTGAGTCGTTGAAAAATTGTCTTTTTAAAGCCAAAAGAATTGCATTTCAAAGGCAAAAGGGGGCGATTTTTATTTTCTTCTGCTTTGGCTGGAAATAAATTTTCATTAGACACTGCATTGTACATTAAAGTCGTCCATCAATTAGAGGAGGAACGATGAAAAATTCTACTACAAAATTGATTTAGCTGGGTTAGAGAAGGTCAACTTCTAAGGAAAGGTTTTCGTTTAGGGCTGCTGATGAACGATTTACTGAACTTATTTTATTTTATTTCATTTTAAATTTATATTTCATATAAGAAGTAAAATTAGAATTACCGAGAAATGTGGTTTGGTTCAATTTTAATCCTAACAAGATTCTTCGAAATAATATTTTGAATCTCAAATAAAACTCCTATAAATCTTAGTTAGGACTGTTAGGACACTCCTTATTTTATTGAAATATTTCGTTCTTCAACAGAAATGAAATTGTCCCGGATTGTGCATGTTTCGTTTTAATTTCCTTCTGCAGCCAGCCTCTTGTTGATGAATTCTTAAGCGTCTAAGGTTTATAGAACCTCCCTTGGCGTAGGGTTGTTTTGCTATTTTTCGGTCGTAAATTAAATTTTTATTTAGAGAATTTAATGCCACTTGAAAGTTTATGGGATTAAATTGGAGAGAATGAAGAAAAATTACGTGTTGACTGGGAGTGCAATTTAACAAAAAGGGGTGGCTTTTGGCCTCCCCTATCTAATTGTAATTTAACCGAATTAATTGTACTTTCGTGGGGCGAATCTAATGATTTCAGACTGACATGAATCCATTAAACGATGAGTCCGTTTCTAAACTTTTTCTCGTTTATTCATAAACCGTATAATTTTAACCCCCTTCTGGGGGACTGACTGACTATCGGCCCTGGTGCCGCTCTTCTCCACACTGCTGCTGAACTAATGGCAAAGATACGTTTTTATTTAAATTAGATGATGCGGCAAAACAATGGTGATTTTCCAGAAATGATTTTCTAAACAAAGTACAAATTAAATTTAAACTGCAGAATGAATTAATTTTCCACCATTTATATGCTGCATATAAAAGGGCAGAAGAGGGTTGCCTTTTGTATAATAGCAATAAAAGCGACCAGAAAACATTTTCCATAGTATTTATTTCCCTCTATCCTCATTGTACTATTTATAATAATTTTATACTTGCCACCATGGGATTGTAAAATGTAGTACTTTTTGTGTTTGGGAGGCGAACCGAGTGAGCAATTCTGGATGTGAGTTGAAAGGGGAGTTGCCTCTCCTCGCCAATTCGGACTAAATGGAGTTAGTCTTTTAATCCTTTTATTCAAACTATAGTTTAATGCTGGAGAATCCTCTAAAAGTTGGTCCTGGATTTGATGAAAGGACTTTCTGGTTCTAAGATAGTTGTAACGAGATAGCGTTTGAGGTGTAATCCCAAAATCTTACACAGAATTTATTCCATCCTCTTTGGTGCTTGTGTAGTTCTTCCAAGACATTTCAACCATTTTTCTCCTCTGATTCATCCCAAGATCTCCCTTTGCAATTAAAATGGGGGAAATTAAATATTCAAATGACGTCTAAAAAGGCGGCTCATTATTGCGATTGTTATTAGCGAATTTGCGGGGGTGGCACTGTTCTGTTGCTTTGAGTGACTGACACGTTGAAACATCTTTTCCGGGCCCATCACAAGCAGATTGTCTGCCCAACAGGGATGCTGTTAATAGGATTGTCATCGTTTTCTGGAAGGAATTAAGCAACGCAATAGTTCTTATTTTTTTGTTTTAATTTAAAAGATTTTTTCTAAAATTTTTTGAAAAAAGTAATAATTACACCATAAGAATAATAATAGATTTAGATTTAAATATTTTTATGCATTTTTGTTGCATAAAACTGATATTATGACACTAAAATTTGTTCTGTCTAACTCGTTTTTATAGTAAGAGTGCTGTAATGAATTCTTTAAAGCACGTGTGCTTTTTATTTATTATTAAAGTATGACCTCCGTGAAAGAAATTCATCAAATTTATATGGTCGTCAGTTTTGTTGTATGTGGTTTAACTGTAGTTTGACAGTTTTTAACGGATAATTTTGAAATTAATATGAATCTGTGATAAACCACCTATCGTAAAACTCTTGAACTACACTTACTTACGGCTATGAGCAAGAGAGAGAGATGCAAAATATTTCAAATTTGAAATTTAGTTCAAAATAACTGAATTTAAAATAAAAACAAGATTTTTGTGTTAATTTATTTAAAAATGTATAAAATTTTGTATAAAAGACGGTCGATAAGCATTATTAAACGCTCGCTTCTCTCGTGGCTTAAAACAACCCTTCTGTCTAATAATGACTTATCTTATCGACCTTGTTGTATAAATAACTATTAAATATTGATGCCTTTCTGTTCTGATTAAATAAAAAATACGTTTTTGCAATCCCGTATCGAATACAACATTTTACTTTATTGCACTAGGTGAAAATTTGGATTTTTATTTCAATATTGAAAAAATAAATGTCATAAACTATCCAACAAATTGGTTTCAAAGTCGAAATTTTGTCACCATTGTTGCCCTTAAACAAACAAAATATTGGTCTCGGCTATGCCATATGACCGTGATTATGTTGGAAATTAATTAACGTTTCCTGTTTTAAAATTTTAATATTTACTGTTTCAACAGCCATCTGCATATAATTTTGCTATTTTTGTTTGATTTTTGGCACATTACTTAGATATAACAGATAAAACTGCGTAACTGTAATGTAAGTAAATTATAGTAATTGCCTTATAGTGCTTTAAATGGAAATTTATTTTACATAAATTAAAGCAAACAAGTGTTCTATAAAATAGGCATTTGATTTAAAACCAAGTAGTTAAAAGGAAATAAACTGAATTACTTTGAATTCCAACCGTTTCCGGTAATTTTACAATTTAAGATTTCACTTGAAACAATGGTGAAACATGTTAATTTTTAAATTTTCTTTGTAAATAATTTAATGTAATAATTTGATTTGTAAAATTTAAAGTGAGATTTTAAAAATTTCAGTGCTCATGAATGGATTGCAAAAAACGTTATGGCAGGCTCGGGTGTAAAGTCATTTTTTTTAACGCAGAAACGATGAATTACTCGCCGTAGCCTCGAATGTTTTATACTCGCTTCACTTGATAAAAAATAGTTGACTTTAGAAGTGTGTAAAGTCAGCACAAATAACTATTTATATTACTAGATATCTGTTTTTCTATTATTATTTTTTTTATTGAAGTCTCACTGAACTTTCATTACTTTATCCAGTAAAGATGACAATCCTAGTTCACGACCATAAAAAAATAAGTGGAAAATTTATTAGGCTTATGCTAATTGCGAATCATTAACGCGATTTTGGGATAGAGCCGGGCAGACAAAAAGAAAAGGTCTCGGAAATGGGGGCGAATAAAAGTGTGCGAGAGAAGAGAAGCTGGAGAGCAGCCTTAATTAAAAATCGTTTGAGGAGCAAAGGTCGTTAAATTTGGGATTGAATTCCTGGAATAGCGACATAAAATGGATTTGGATAGTTTATGGCCCGTTTAAAATGCAAATAAATTTATGATTTTCAAATAGGGGGACACTCTGTCATAATTAATAGCCTAGAAATTATAATGACTGCTTTCCTGTCTGCATCCGACCCTCCATTTAATGATAAAGTCCTGACCAGTCAGCAATCGCCTTTGCGCTAAAAACTATTTGTTTTGTTTTTCCGCAGACGGTGCATAAATTCCGGACCAAATTGAGGAAAGGGACCGAGAGATAGAGAGAAAGAGCAGCCATTTGCATCAGGTGGAGTAATCAAATCCTGGCTGTAGACGACTCATCTCCCAGCCACATGATTGCTGCATTAATTATCGAATTATTTACAACGATTCCTTGCTGTATTTTTATTGAGCAAATACTTGAATAAAAATTATTTTTACTTTGGATTATTTCTAATATTGGGTGTAAGATTAAATCTTATGTGTAAATAAAAGTATGAATAATCACCAACAGTTTGCATGAACTTAATCAATATTATTCCATTTAAGGTATTACCTTTATAGGAAGGATCTAATTTTAAATATTATTACTGTGTAAGTATGTTATGTGACGATTGTATTACAAAAACTTTTAGTTTTGACTAAATTCATGTTTATATCTAATAAAAATTGGATAAAATTTTGCTTATCGAAAAAACAAAGTTTTAGATACTGATTTTTGAAGATTTCTTTAAATTTAGTTGTTTTGTTGATATAAAAATTATTTTAAATGATTATTATTCTTATGATTATATTAGATTTTTTTTAATATATACGAATTTTTTTTAAATTTTAAGAACTTACATTTTTCTGTTTATTTATTTCATATAAAATATAAGATTTATTGTCCTAAATTTAGGGTGGGTAAAAGATAGATGTAAATGTTTTTCTTTATTGGGAAGCTCATTACTTTTTCCACGAAATTAAACATTTTAAGGGATATTCAAAAATGAATGAAACACAAAGGGTTATAAAGAAGACCCGAGTATTTAATAATGCTTATCAACCATGTTTTATACACAATTGTATGCATTTTTAAGTAAACTAATACAACATTTTGAAAATTCTTTGAATTTTTGTAGAAATGTCGAAATGTAGGAAAAGAAAAGAACATTCCTAAATTAATAATAAATTCAAAAATGCCTGTTGAACTGTTTCACAATTTCGTGTAAATAAATTTCATTGCACTGATCACATAATTTAGAAAAACTTTTTTTGTAATCGCTTTTCATTTCGTCGGCACAAATTCTAATATTTAGATGATAGTTTTCAATGATGATTCTATTTCATTACAAAATGTTGATTCGGAACAGAATTTTCATAAAAATTCATGACTTTACTTTGAGAGAAAATAAATAAATATGTTTAACAATAAGATCTTCAGTATCAAAATATTTTTCATTTAAATTGATGAATTTTGTTTACGGAGGTCACACTGAGTAATAATAAAAAAGCACTACTGCTTTAAATAATTCTTTTAAGCACTTGTGCTATAAAACGATTTGAGAGAACAAATTTCAGTGTCATAATATCGCTTCTTTGTAACTGAAATGCATTAATTTATTAATATTTTATTACTTTTAATTTAATTGCCTGCCCTTTCTATAGATATAAATAAAAAGCAGTACAATCGACTCCCGATAACTCAAACCTTTGATAAATCGAGCTCCTCAATAATTCAAAGTGATCACCTTGTCAACACAAAATCTCTTGGTATTTCTTAATAAATCATTACATTTTTGTGGTCTCGGTAATTCGAACTCATTGGCGTCTAACACTCGATAATACGAATTTGCAAATTTTTCGTTGCAGCATTTCAGGCGTCTTTCCTCTTCTAAAAGTTATTGAGCAGTCTGAGTAGAAGCATTAGAACCATTCGATAATTCGAATTATTTTAAGTTTACCTGTAGTTGAATTAATTTTAAAGTCGATCAATTATAATTATTTAAAAATATTGAATCAAATATTATATATTAATGAATTGTAAGAGAAAACTTAAAATGTGGTCTTATTCTAACCCCCCACATTTTTCGAATAATAATTATAATTTAAACAAAGAGTCATTAAATTGGTTCAACCAGCTCCTCCTCGTCTGTCCTGGATCCTGTAAACAAATAGAATAATTGTCCCGATGCGTTGTACAATGTTGATGATGATGATTTTCATCCCGAGAGCAAACACAGACAATAAATTTCAACGTCCTCCTGGTCCCTGATGCCGCCGCCGCCGGTTTGTGGCTGTTTTTTGGCACCAGCCTCGTCTACGGAATATTATTAAGGGTGGCTGTTGTTTTGCAAAATAATAACAACCCGATCGAATCAAGTCAGCAAATAGTCCCGATATGTGTGTGTGTATGTGCGCTCGCTCATCTGTGCTCTTCATCGATGGATGGGCTTAATTTAGCCCATCTCTCCCTCTTTCTCTCCTCGTGTGCGTAAATGCACCAATTCGCAGCGACTTGTTGACTTAATGGGGTGGTTTTTCCAACTGAAGAGGCCTACAATGGGTGGGTAATTGAAGGGATTAGAATTATTTGTTCAGTTTAAAGACATTTGCAGTAATCTTATTACGTTTTGAATAATTTCTTTGTTAAACCAATAATATTTTGATTAAATAAATTCGGGTTTGTCAATACTATTGCTAATTTTTTTAGTTGGGTATGGAATCTCATTATTTAGTTCATTCAATTTAGTTTCCAAACCAATAACTTCTTTTTTGTTATTCGTTATCCAATTAGGAAATAGTGTAATTTAAGCGTTTTACACTTTTCATCTTAGTTTGAATTTGAAATTTACGGAAGCCACCTAAATAAAATTAAATCCAAAAAATATTTTGGATTGAAAATGTATTTTGTAGTGAATGACGACAAAAATCTTCCAGAATATTCTATAGATTAGCTTAGTGTTAGGAATTAGTGTAGTGTTGGAGAATATTGTAGACGAAGTCTTTAGCTGATCGGCCTTTGAGGCAGATCTACTAAATAACATCGAGCTTTGCTCTTAATTGTTTCCTTTTATTTAACCTGTGAATAACCAAAGTTTGTATCTATAATAATATCAGTTCAATATAATACAAAACAGTTCTTATGTAAGTATACTAATAATGAACTTGAATTATTATTTAAGATTTAACATAGTTGTTTGTGTGAAATGAGTGGAAAAGACGACCCAAAAGGCAGGTTTTTCGTAGTTTACGATTTAAAAACGGGCTTAACAACAATACAAGTGCTTTAATAACCTATTTCGTATGTGTATTGAACGCTATTTTGTGTAATTCTGAAAAATACCAGTTAATCGATAATTACTGATAAAAACGTTCGCATCGGTTTCTTCAAATTGTGCAACAACTCACAACGAATTTTCATATTAAAATATTTAAATAATAAATTTGGTTATGACAACAACATGTAATTTCATTAAATTGGCGACAATTTGAATGAAAATTTTGTAATTTTTAGTCACTCCGTGCAGAACAGTAAACCGTTACAGAAACAATTTGCGTTAAGAAAAGGTTACTTTTCGATACGGAATTGCACAAAATAATTATTTCGATTTTAATGTATCAATTGAGATTATTTACGATTACTATTGATGTAATTATTATTTAAATACCAAGTTGAAAATTCGTCCTTAATATTTATACTGAGTTCTTTAGATTACATTGAGCCTGTAAGTTTTTCTTGTTTAAATTTTCGTTTTGCTAGTCTAAACTTATATTTTTTTAATTGAAAGATTTGTTATATAAATATTTACTTTTTATTATTTTAATTTTTTATATTATTTATTTCGGTAATATGATTATTAAAGGTATAAAAAGACTTCTCAAGTCAGAACTATGGGTATTTTTCCTAAATGATCAACTTTTTTAAAACTAATATGTACGTATATATAAGAAGTTTTGCAATTTATGAGACTACTATTTTAATAAAAATAAAATTTTATCATCTAGTTTGAGATAGATAGAGCTCAAAGATTGCAACACTGAGATGTAAACTGTACCTTACCGTTCTTTGTATAAGTTTCGGTTACCTTTAAGACTTTAGTACCCATATCGTAAATATTGGCACTAAAGAGTTATGCTGATGGATTGGATCACGACTGGCGTGTTTGTGGATCTGGGTGAGTTTTTATTGGTTGGATCTTTTATTGATTGGTGAAGCCACGTATTATCTGCATTTGACATCCTGCCGTGCATCACCTCAAAGCCACACAGCATCCTTTCCACCACCGCTTCTCCATTCCACCTCGCTCCTGGTTTTGAGCTTGGGAAATGCAATGGTGTATTTTATTTATTGCGGAATTCAACACCCATTTCACGTGTTAAGTTATATGGAATACTCTGGTGCTGTTGGTGGTACCACATAACAACAAACATGCTCGGGAGCTTAAGAATTCCTGGCCAGAGCAAAGACTGCGACGATGATGATGACAATTCAAGTAAGAGCAAGTGCAACGAATTTATCCATAAATTATATGCCATTGCTTTTGTCGGTGGTTCATCGTGTTTCCTTTTCGGTCCCAAACACAGTCGCACACACATGAGCTGGAGCAGCAAATCTACATAAGCAAACAGAGCAGCTTTGTGTACTTTTCGGGGAAGCCTTAAGGATGATTTACTGGGGAGCGACGACATCGACGACGATGATGTTGGCTATGGAAATCTAGTCTCAAATTTCGATGGAGAGAAGACGACTTGTAATGAGACGATAAATTACAAATTGTAATTGAGCCCAAGACGGTTTTGCTATTTGTCATAATATGCAAACAATTTGCATTAATTGTTAAGAGATACGAAATGATATGCAAATATTAGTAGGATTGCTAATACTTTTTCGATGCATATAGTTATTTTTAAAGAGTTTTTATTCAATAAATATATTTTCGCGACAGAAATAAAATAGAAATAGATAAATTAAAAATGGGTAAAAAAATTGTTAACAGCAGTTTTCAAGGTTGAATGCGAAAATATAATTAATTTGGCGATAGATATCCATGCTGTATAGTTCGGAATGCTGGGCCGCAAAGAAACAACACGAGCAGAAACTCCGTACTAATCAAATGAAAATGCTTAGATGGTCAGAAGTTGTTAGATTCCTAGACAAAATCCAACTTAAGGGTAAGAGGAAGCTTTGGTATGAAACCCATTGTGGAGAAACCGACAGAGGCGACTCTATGGACATATTATAAGGCGATCAGCGGAGCATATGATCCGGAAAACCCTTGAAATTGACGATCCCTCGTGGAGATCAGGCAGATCGAAAATTACGTGGATGACGAGGGTCCAGAGAGTTATGAGGGCGGCAAATTTAGACAAAACACTACGCGGAATAGAAAAATATGGAACGTACTAGGATAATCGACCTAAAATAAAAATGGGAAAACGGATCGTAAATATGTAATGATACTTAATGTATTAGTTTAAATTAATATTTTCAAAGTTTAAATAGTTAGAATTTTATGAGAATTTGATTATCTTTTACAGAAAAAAGAATAAAATAAACTTCTATCAGTACAAAAATATATATACCATTTTAAGTTCTACTTCTATGGAATAGACTAGCTGACCCGGCTTACGTCGTATCGCCTGAAGATTAACAATTAAAAAAGAATAACATTAGTGGAATTGCAGAAAAGTATAAAAAAAACTGGACAACAGGAATTTGTTAACATTATTATTATCTTTACATGTTGTCTAGTTGTCTGCCTACTGGTCTCTTTACTGTGAGCCGTGCTCCCAATGCTTTTTTTGAGAATCGGTTCTCATCCATTCTGGTTACATGTCCTGCCCTTCGCAATTTATTTAACTCAACAAACTTCAGTACGTCGTCATCCTGGTATAGATCATAGACCTCCTCGTTCGTTCGCCATTTTCGAGTACTGGCCAAAATATTCGTCGTAGAATTTTCCGTTCAATTCGTTTTAGATGTTCTCCAGTGTTTTTTCTTTTGGTCCATGTTTCGCTGCTGGACTTATAACAGTTTTATCAATTTTAATTTTATTTTTTTCGGAGACATCCTTTGATTTTAATATGTTTTGAATTGAGAAGTATATCCTATTTGTTGCTAGTATCAGTTTATCTATTTCATCCTTCTCGTTTCCTTTGTTGTTGATGTTAGTCCCCAAATACACACAGTAGTCTACTGTACTAATATCGAATAAATCGAATGTTTTGATAAACTGTTTTGACAGACACCTTAAAACAGAGCTTTATTGAAAAGCGTCGGGTAAAATATTATTTTATCATTTTTAACCCCTCAAAGAACATTCCGGTGCCTTTAACAAATAATTCTAAACAAAAATTAACAAAATCGCTCAAACCGTTCTCGAGTTCTAGGTAGAATTTTGTGGGCAAATTAATTTTTATGTTCAAAGATTAGTTTATTCAAATTTAAACAATAAAGGTGGTTTTCCAAATTACAAAATATGCTAATCGACAAAATAACAATACCTAAATGTAAAATACGGATGGCAACTCTAACAATAAGTGATATTAATATNGTAGAATTTTGTGGGCAAATTAATTTTTATGTTCAAAGATTAGTTTATTCAAATTTAAACAATAAAGGTGGTTTTCCAAATTACAAAATATGCTAATCGACAAAATAACAATACCTAAATGTAAAATACGGATGGCAACTCTAACAATAAGTGATATTAATATTACAATAACAAAAAAAACAGTAATGGTTTTGTGGAACAAAAGTCATGTGGCTTTGGGTTTTAATTTTGGCAAATTGTTCTCTTTTAATCTCGTCGTCCCTTTATTTGGTGGTTTTCATTCCTTTGCCATGAGATGAGACATGAAATAATTAAAAGTAAATAATAAAGGAGAGGATAGAGAGAAGGAGAATGGAAAATGAAAATTGCTGAAAAATATGCCGAAACGGCGAAACAATTGCAAAAATGGTCGTTCCGGAATTGTCAACAGAGTATTGAGAGCGCACTCACCCTTCCGCTTTGCAAATTGGAAACAGCCCCTCTGGGTGTGCGGTGTGCAGGTGTGTAATTAAAAGGGGGAGCCAGAACCAGTAGGGCCCGAGCCAAGGCCAGGACAATGTCAGACTACCCCAAAATTAAATGGCAGGTATTAACGTGATTGTGAGTGCGTCGGTAAGGGACTTCTTGTTATAATTAATTTATGTAATTTAATTCCGACACTTTAAAGAGGAGCCCTTCAGTTAAAAGACCTAGGAGAATATTCCTTTTGTGCAGAGGACTGTAAATGGAAATGTTTGATTAAAAGCCGATACTTGTTTAAATACAGCGTATTATTATTATGACTACTACTATGAACAGAAAAGGTAATCGGATTAGAATTGATGGTGATAAGGGTATTATTAACAAATGACAGCAAATAAACATCGGCTTTTGCATAAATAGATTCAAATCAACACAGTATTTGTGCTCTACAATGATTCCACTTTAATTTCACAACTTTTCTGGAGTTGTATTGGTATAAATTTTTGGGGAATAAATTTAAAATTTACATTTGCAGGACAAATAAATTCAAATTAAATTTATGATTGTCTGATTCTGAAATTTATTGGCTCACAATGATCAGTTTGCATTAAAAAAA
>JXOV01030277.1:0-25630 GCA_001014945.1 Clogmia albipunctata
TTTTTTTATTTGACCATAATAATATTTACAAACATACCTACTGGAGTTAAGATTAAAACTATTTACCTCATGAAAAAAATCATTTTCTTTGCAACAGCACTCAATAAACTTTATATTCAAGATATATTCAATTAAAATTTAGTCAAAATGTAAAAAATTGACTTTAAAGTAGCAATATATTTTAGAATAACTTGTATAGTTCCTTAAAACTTATAACTAGAAAAATTAGATAATTTTTAATTATAAATCATGTTTTGAGTTAAATTATTAAGGTCTACTTCTTAAACTATGGTAAGAATAATTAAAACTTTAAAATATTAAAAATACTAATCAGAACAATCATTTCTGTACCAAATAATTGTAGTCTAATCAATGTGATCATATAAATATTACAGATACACAAAAAAATTAATAAATTTTTTATGAAACGGAGGTATTCAAATTAAAAATTGACAAATTTTTCTCGTTTATACTTTTCTCCTTAAGTCATTATAAATTCCGTATATATTATACAATGATAAATCATTTAATAACTTTTTATGATAGAAAAATAAATTATTTAATTTTAAAACAGCTTTGAAAAACCCTACACTTTATAGAAACTGTAGTTGCTGAAAATTGTTCTCTTTGAGAGTAATAGCTCAATATTTTGTTGGTTACGATTAAATATAAATTTTTGATAATAAAAACATAAATTATATGTAACTTATAAAATAAAAGAATGAATTCAATTGATGGTCAAAAATAAATACGACAGATTGTAATGGGACAGGCTATACTTAAATTGATAAAAACCATTCAAATTGCTTATGATATCGATCGTTATAATTAAATTTAAATATAAGTATTTGTAATAAGAACATAAATTAAATAAATAATTCAAATCGAATAGAATTCCTAAAAAAACAATTTATTATTCAAATTTCTTTAATAATTTATAAAAAAAAGTTCGTCTTTATCGTGCTATCGCCAGTGTCCCAATGATTATAAAATCCATATGAAATTTGTAATTGTTAATTTTGTATCATATCTTAATTTATTATAAACATACACTTCGATGAAGCATTTGTTCGGGAATAAAATAATCATATTATAAATAAATTATATTATTTAAATTTGTTTTATTTAAAATAAAAGAGAAGAGTTTAAAGAACTATTTGTCACAATATTAAAAAAGATAAATGTATTCCTATTGGAACGTACTAGTATTAAAGAGGTGAAAATCAATTAGCGCCGCATTTTGCATCCTAAACTACATATAATTTTAAAAATCGTTGCAATTAAAAATATTATTAATGTCAATAAATCCCTAATTCAATTATATTATAAAATAGAATAAATTAGAGATATTATGAATGATTTCATTAAAATGACTTTTTAATTCTTTCTGAAAATAAAGAATATAAATAAATTTTAGCTATTACATTATTTATTTTGTTATAAAATTGTGAGAAATTCAAAAATAATAACAAAATTAATTAATTTTTATTCGTTAAACAACACCCATTTCAAAAATTTAATATATGTTTCAGTTAATGTTTCGGTTAGAGCGAGTCATAAATTGGCTGTGGATTTCAGTTTCTTCCCATCAGGAGCGAAAGAAGAGTACATCCGAGAAAGAGAATTTATTGTGCCTTTTCCTTCACATTTTGACGATATTTTAAGTTTTGGCTGAAAATTAAGGAAAATCCCTCCAAGAAGACTTTTGTGGGAATTTTTTGTGTTAATAAAGTGTTTTATTAACATATAATAAAGTTAAAATTGCGGAAAAGTTATAAAATATGTTTAAACCGTTAAATAATTCAAATACAAATCTGAATTTTCACCACTTTCGGATGGTTTGAAATTTTGAATTCCATCGACCTTTTCAAAATTATAAAAATAAAAAATTTTTATTTCCTTCTTTCCTTTATTTTTTTACGTTTTCTATCCATTTCAATCAGTTTGCCTAAGGATTCAAGCCTTTTAATCCTTAAAAAACCTTAAATTTAGGGACTGAGATTAGGTGCGAGGAGCAATCGAGATTGGGAAAAAGCGGGATGGAAGATCACCTGCCAAACTTGAATTTATTCAAATTCCGCCGATAACCGATTTTTTGTTTATTGTTGTTGTTGTGTGTGTGACTTTTCAATTTGAATTCCAAAATTAGTGGCTGATAAAGAGCAGCCTCTGGAAAAGCAATTTGTGAAAAAGGCCGCCCCTGCGACGGATACAGTGAAAAAGTGAATAATTGTGCAAAAGTGCTGTGTGAAAACCAATCATAGTTGGCTCGTGAGCAAAGAAAAAAGTTTTGTAAAGAAACACAGAAATTTCGCATCAAAATGTCCGAGGAAACTAACCGGGAGAACGGAACAGCAAACATGGATGTACCAGAGATCGAGCTGATCATCAAGGTAACAGGATTTGTCGCCGAAATGGGAGGATTTAGCGGCGTTTTTTCAGCCAATTGTTGAATGTGTATGAGTGTGTGTAATAATTTTATTATGGACTCAAGTAAGGAAAGTGTTTTTTGGTCGGCCTTCACTTTTGACTTGGAAATGTGGCCACACAACTGCAAATTCCGCAGATATTTAAGTGTGCTTCGATGAAAAATAAAAAAAACCTAATGAATTAGATTTTGCCGCACAGGCCACGTGATTAACACAATCAAATCAAACAAATGAATAATGAAAACAAAAGCGATATTCAGTCAAATTGGCTAATTGAATTAGATTTTTCACGGATCACGAGACTCAACTCCTGACCTAATCACATTAGCTCATCGTCGTCGCCCTCCTCCCCCTCAACATTATTGGATGTGGAGCTGTGGGGAGATGAATGCCGCGCCAGATGACGAGAGATCTGTCGAAATGACTCATGGAAAATAAATTGTGTGTATAGGTGAAAAAATATTGTTAAAGTGCTCATTGCTCCAAAGCCAACTTTTAAAAAATTTGCTTCACGACACCGGGAATCGAAAGGGTTAAACCTAGTGCTCAAGTGTGTGTGCGTCATGTACAACACATGAATTTTGTTCACCAAAAAAGCAAACAAAACGGCACACACACATTCTGTATTAGCTTTATAATAATTTAAAACATGATGTAATGAGCACCGTGTGTTCTTACATTATTATTTTGCAGTCATAATTCGGTGACTGTACATTATCGTTCCATTTGGCCTTTAGAGAATATCATGAACTTAGTTAAATTTAAATTTTATTTAGGAAAAAGCAAGAAGAAGATTTCGCTGCTTTTTACTTGTGTTTGTGTAACTTGAATGGACAATTCCAAGCTTGCTGCAGTCCGAAAGTGAATAATTGTACAAAACGCGCAAAAAACCTGTTGTTCAGTTGAAAGAGAAAAAGTAAAAAAGTCAATTCAAAGATTTTCTCGAATGTAGGTGTTTTAATGCGAGTTTTATCAAATTCAATAAATAAACAAACATTAAGAGTGCCCAAGCACAATTTATGCTTTTATAATTGGATATTTCTTTGGTGAAATCAAAAGAATTCCTAAAAATCGACCTTTGATAACGTTTATTGATTGTAAATATCTAGAGATACGCAAGTTTATGTGTTCTATTATCAATTCTCAAAACGAATTGTTTTTGTGGCATATTTGGCTGATTAATCATGGTTATAATGGGTTTGCCGAAGAACACACTTGAGGATTAGAGCCATTTATTCATACTTTATGTTCAAAATTGTTTGGAGTTAATCTAGTTTGTTTTTTAAAGTCAATTGATATTTGACAAGCTAAAAGTTCAACTAGAACAGCACACTAGGGTAGTATAGGCATGGACACATTAAAGAAGTTTTAATTTTATATCTTGTTCCTTAATAATATTAACAAACAAATTCAGTATTCCTTTTGTTAAATCATAAATAACTAATATTTTTAACAAATTTCTTTATTGTTTTTATAAAATGATATCTA
Organism: Clogmia albipunctata; assembly: GCA_001014945.1. Classification (NCBI taxonomy): domain Eukaryota; kingdom Metazoa; phylum Arthropoda; class Insecta; order Diptera; family Psychodidae; genus Clogmia; species Clogmia albipunctata. Next base: position 3,918 of record JXOV01030277.1, read on the forward strand.
GATGGCGCACTCTTATAGATATTTTATAACAATTATTATAATTTTAAATTATTGCCATATATTTTTTAAAGATATAAGTAAAAAATTTGAAATAGACTAAGTAAAACTAAGTAAAAGTGTTTCTGGTTTTTAAAGGGGAATAATTAATTATTAATTCAAAATAGTATAAAAGTTAGCACATTGTTATTATTATCGTGATTCCTTTGAGTGATGGGATGCCGCCCATCGCCTCCTCCTCCTTATGTAATTGTTTTCCCTACCTATTTTTATGATAACGGTGTAATGAACATATGGGCAAAAGACCTATCGTTCGGCAACTGCTCACGAGGGCAATAAATGTCAGACTCAGTATAAGGGAAGTGTTTAGTTATGGATAGACAGTTAGTAAGGTAAAGCAAAAATTCATAATTTAGTTAATGCTAATTTATTTGAATTGACTCTTTACCTTGTTGATCCAGTTCTTTTTGAGGTAAAATTCTTTCCTTTTATATATTTTACAACTTCGATAATACTTTCAATTTTCATTATATTCAAGCACTTCTGCAGCTAATGTTATTTACCCTTTTGGTTCGATTATCTACTAATCACACCCACTATTAATTTAAAAACATTCAACAAATATCTCTCTGGTCCAAACCAGAAACACTATTAGATTGGAAATTGACAAATTTTTCTATATTATTTTAATAAAAAACCATTTCATATAATTTATAATAAAAATCATCATTTAGATTTTTCTTTTAATGTTTAATAGAAAGAATGATTAGAAAATTGTAATGAATTCAAACAGGTACCATTTATTTTGACAAGTTTAAATATTTTGTTGTTCTTTTGTACGATTTATCTAAAAGACTTAAGATATTACTAATTGAGTTTTATGCATATTTATCACGTTTTTATGATGTCCAGAAATTAGTGTGTTTTCATTAATTAAAACTTTTAAAGCGTTGGCAAATTCCAACAAACAAATTTAGAACGATTATGATTGACGTCCATTATCACCCATGTGTTAATTGGTTTTGAGTTCATCCAAAAACATTCTTATATTTAGCGAATGTTATTTAATCTAATATTGGGTAACATTTTTCCAGTTTTTTAACCTTTTATCGTGGGGTTTTCTTTATCAAATAAATAGAAACACCCTATTAAGATTGAAAAAACTGAATAATATATTTTTGATAAATGAACAATGTATTTTTGTTATAAAAATCATTAGATATTGAATTTATTGGTTGGTGGTCAGGGTGGCGCAGTTGGTTAAGCGTCGTCACAGAAACCAACTCAATAAACCCAGGTTCGAGCCCGGATTTCTTTAAGTACATTTACAAAAAATAATATTCCCGGCCATTACTGTCGAATAATTAATATACTATCGTCAATACTATTTGTTCGACTCAAACAAGCTGGGATGTAGTGCATAGAATCGAAAAAATAAACCGGACCTTTTTATATTACTAGTAATATGCTGCCATTCAAAGGATGGATACATATGATAGTCGTGAAAGAGATGGTTTTCTTGTAATATGTGTTCTGTTTCGGTGGCCAACTCATGTCATTAATCGGGGTTTATATAGAACATCTGTAGATAGGGCAATTGGTTAGACCCAGACCTGTAACGGTTGTGTCATCATCGAAGAAGAAAAATAACGTATTGGTGTTATTTTAAATTTTCAACGCACAAGTTTGCAAATTATTTCCTGAATTACTTTAAATTTTGGTAATGATATATGGTTAGTTTGAATAAAAAGAGATAATCGCTTTAAAGTGTGATTAAACCCATTATCTAGTTTTGCCATTATTGGTCAAAACCAATTACTATTTAGTGATTTATTATAATATTGGAAACTTAAATATATTGTGCCAATAATTTGAGTGATGAATGTTGAGAGAAGTGAAATTAAATATGGGGATATTGCTTTTTAAATGAATGGAAAATATTTCGGAATGGCGCAATTGATCGATATGACTAATATTTTAGCAGTGATCATCATCTGGTACTTGTTGATTCTCTAAGAGATCTTCTCTTCTGTTTGCGTTTTAATCTCGAAACGAGGAAAACGGTTTATCTTTCTATTCTCTGTTGACTCTTTTCGGTGGGTGTTAAATGGTTAGATTCACCTACGCAATTAATTTGTGTATATCGATGATATTGAACATTTTCCCTGCTGATGCCCATGGAGATTGATAGAGATAATAAAAAAAAAGTACAGTATTGGAATAGCGATGATTTTATGCCGATAAAGTGAAGTTGAGGAAATCGGAAAGTTATGTTTTTATGGGCTAAAGTGGAAAACTGTTGAGGCTGTGTGTTGTATTTTCGACGATATCGAAAAGAGACTATGAAATCGGTCAATTGCTCAATTAGAGAGATTTTTGTTGGTTAGTTAGTTAGAGGAGTAGTGAGTGAAAGAGAAGAGATGATTGGAAAGACCATCATCATCCGAATGCTGTCGAGATGGATGGAAGCTGGTGCTGATGCTGATGCTACTCCACCTTCTCTTCATCACTTTGTGTTGATGGAAGATCGCTTCTGCTGCTGCTCCGTCCGTTCGATCGTTGTTGTAAGTGAAGAAGGAAAAGCCTTTACGCGCGCGCTTTACTGATGGCGATGATAATTGCACGGTTTTTGCTGTTGTTGTTGCTGCTGTTTGTTTTGGTATTTATCGGCAAATGGGTTGAGGGAAGAGGGGTGTACATCATCATGGTGCATAATTTGTTTAATCTTAGATGTTGATTTTTTATTCCGAACACAGCACCACAAATTCATAAGAAATTGTAGAAAGTTTTTTAGTTGGATTGATAGTTTGATGTGTTACTCTATTAATAATTTTGTCAGAAGTATTTTTTCTTCTAAAAACTTCAAGATCATTTGCACTAATCTTGAAAGACAAACGTAGAAACAATATATATATAGTCATTATCTTGTCAATCATTTGTTACATAAAAACTTGAAAACGAAATGAATTGGAAATTTTTGGAAAGAGAGAAAAAGCAGATTTTTTATCTCAAAACATTCAATCATTATTTAGTCATTTTTCAAAACAACATTTATGAACTCACACCGTTTTCCTCTCAACACTTCCTCCTATCTTGGACACGACATGACTCTGATTGAAAGAAGCAGGAAATTGGTAGGCTCTAAAAGCAATAAAGTGCACCATCATCAATTTAGATAAGATCTTCCGACAGATTTTTGGAATTATTGAAATGGTCAGTCGTTAAAAATGGTTAATAAATGACAGTTTAAAGTGGTTTCTTTATTGTTATGGTCATGTTTTAAGTGTTTAAGGGTTGAATTAATGTTGCTTTTATGGCGATTACTTAATTTAAAGGTTGTAGTTCTATTAATAACATGAAAGTTAAAGGATTAGTATTTGTAACATATGTGATTAATTATTAGAAAATTTACTATTCCTTTTAAACAGATCATAATATGATTCACGAGATAGAATACTACTTGTTGCAAATTGATAATTCAGTACTGTTTATTTTGTGAAAATCGTTTTTATAACACAAGTTCTTTAAAGAATTTTTTAAAGCACTATACCTATCTTCGTTGCAGTATAAAATTTAAAATTCTTGGCCCATCCTTCAAATTGCAATGTCGTTTATTTTTAATTGTAACGTAAAGGTGTAGGCCTTGTGTTATCTCGTTGTTCGAAATGTTTTATGGAATCCACATATCGAAAGATATTATTCTTAAGCTCAAGAAAGAAACGACAGTTATAGAAAAAGCTTGTGTATGATAAAGAATGGAAGTTTATGATTTTTTAATGAAAAAAACGATTATTTTTCAAGGTTTTTATATTATTTTGTCCAAAAATGCATAACGTTTTGTATAAAACACGATCAATAAGCCTTTTTAACAGAGAGAACTACGCCTTAGTGTTAAATAATTTCTCCTCTTATCAACCTAGTTGTGTAAATAATTATTATACATTTATTTAAGCTCTTTAAGCAATTTAAGCATTAATTGAAATAAATAATACTTTGGTAATTGAAAAATTTCAGTCTCAATCTACTCTATATCAAACCTACAATGCAGAAGGCTTTCAATGTCAGTCCTAAACTCTCTAGTAGGGTATTCTTTAAAAGGAAAAGAAGACATAATGATTTGCATTCTCTCATCAGACAGTCCCTAACGAAACGACTTAAGCCTAGAGCACCACGGACCGTAGGAGACCCGCCAAACGATGAACATTAAACCCCGTAATCGAGTCACAGGCCCCTTGAAGTAGGGCTTGTTTAAATTTCGCAATCACTGGGTAATTAAACACTAAGTGGAGAATGGTATCCCTCTCTCTAGAGTTGCAAAGGAGCAGCACTCCTCACAATAAAATCAATTGCCTTGAGTGTATTGATTGAAATTTTCGATTGAGGAACATTATTTCATAATAAATTCTTGTTTTATTCAATGAGTGAGCTGAATTACCAAAAACACACATTATATTTAAATGGAGTGTGTTTAGAGATTTTATTCAAACGTTTTCCGTGTCTACAAAAATAGTTGTCTTTCCTTATCTTATCCAAATTTGTAACCTATTTGACCTTCTGTTGTCAGTAATGTAATTAATATGATAAGGTATCGGAATAAGAATAAATTGACTGAAATAAATTACAAACCAATGATTATCTGTTTTGATTAATTTATATTACTCGTAGTCCAATAAAAATATATCTGTTATCAATTATAGAAGGCATATGCACTTGTAGCAAAAGTAGATATGTTGGAGAATTTTTTCATCATTTCTTGATCAAATTATTATTATACTTTCTATTTTATTATTTAATTTATTGTTTCTATTTTCTGAAAATAGTTCGTAAGACAATTATTAACATTTCCTGTCCACCATTTTATTTAGTTTTATATTTAAAGTGGTTTGAAGAGATATTGTTTGATGGTGCTTTAGTAATTGAATTACTTTGGATTAAAAAGTTGTGCAATATTTATTTATAATCAGTAAAATCTCGAAATCAGATGCAGTATTGTAAAAATAACATTTGAAGGCAGACAAAAAAGAAATGATCTTAATATAAGCATGACATGACGATCAATTCCTGAACACGAACAATACGAGTATACAAGAAATGAGTTATTTTTGTATCTTGAAAGAAGCAACAAAAAAAATTAAATGGCCACATGGATGACAAATAATTGAAACACTTTATAGGAATATCGCGTGTGCGAATCAAGTTTGGATCCATGAACCAGAAGAGAGGTGGAAAGAAAGAGAAAATTATCGCTATGGAATTCCACAATTGCGCATACATCTTTACTTGAGTACACGCCAAAGTTTTAAAAGCGCGCGATATTAAAAGTACGTTTGCACGGATCAAAACAAATTGTTAGAGAAATCATCTAAATATTGTTTTTTCTTGTTGTATTTGGCGAAGAGCGAAAGAGTTGTTGGTAGTGCACCCACGTGCTCCGATCGCAAGAACCCAATTCAAAGTGGCGCGCGCACTTCTTACCACAATGTCGCTTTTATTAAGCCAGAAAATAATGACCGGACAAAGAGACTTGTGCTAATTTGATTGATTGACAATAGAGGTGTGGCATTTTCTTGGATTTGCATAACCAAGGCACGATCACGCGCTGCTTTCACCCAGTTGGCGCAGTCGGTCCTTTGAATATTAATACTATTCTTTCTGCATAAAAGCACTAATTTACACTAGATCGTGATCGTAATCACATGTCATAGGTTTTTTCTAGGCTTTATCTTAATGTCTACAAAAGATCTTGGGGTGGTGAAATCGAAAATTTAAAACTATGGCCTACAAATTATTATATTTCGCAAATTATGAAATCTCTCGATTATTAAAACCTTCAATAATTGGAGTCTCTCAGTAATTTGAACCTCTTATCACGAGGTCTTTACGAAATCTCTTGATATTTCGAACTAAATCAATACATTTATATGCTCTCGGTAATTCGATCGATAAAAACCATTGCTATTTAACAAAACCATGCAGTAATTCGAACTTATCGGCGTCCAACACCCGACAATTCAAAGTTGTATATTTGTCGTTGCAGCATTACAGGCGTCTTTTCTCAATGGAACGATAATTCAAACTATTTTAATGAGCCTCGAGTTTCGAATTATAAAGAAGCGACTGTATTATAGTTACTATATTAAACGTTTTCTTTCATGCTTCAACGTACGAAGTTGAGCGATGTTAATAATATATAACAATCGGTTTTTGTTCAACACTAAATGCATTTTTTTTATAAAATAAAGTTACTATCTTAAAACTTTATTTTAATTACTATAATTAATATTTCTATATATCAGGGGTTCCCAAACTGTGCGCCGCGACGCCCTGGGGCGCCGTGGAAAGTATGCAAGAGGGCCGTGAGTCTCTTCGTCATCTAACCCGTATTAGAAGAATCCCAGTCATAACTGAGGATCTCAACTACCAACTGACATGAGAGCTGAACATACGGCCTTGCTGTATGTGCAAGAAATCTTTTTAAATAAAGAAACTCAGTTTTATATTATTTAAGTATTACTGTTTGTTCCTATCTACCTAACATAAGTTGTATTTTAGTTCTCACTTACTTGATTTATCATATAGAGGCGCCGTGGCTAAATTTTACTTGTGTAAGGGCGCCGTGGTTTAAAAAAGTTTGGGAACCCCTGCTATATATAGAATTTCTGTACTGAATTAACTAAAGAAAAATAATAATAATATCTGCATTTACATTAATGTGTACTTAAATTAAAGAAAGATGGGTCTATTATACTATGGTGAACTTTTTATGATATTCAAATAAATCGTTGGCTTTTATGGTCACCATACGAAACTGCTTTTTATATTTATTTAGGACATTCTGACACGAAGGTCATATTTATTAAGAAAAGGACTATACATTGATTTCGTGAAGGAATCAACGATTTAAATTCGCCTTAGACAGAATAAACAGTAGTAGAATTAGGATAGACTATTTCAAACAATAAAAATGCATTAAAGTTCTTTAAAAATTTTATAGTCTTCTCATTCTAGCTTGTACAAATAAATTATTGCAGTCTCACTACTCGTAATAATTTCAGACCGACTAGTAAAGACAGATATAAAAATTTAATGAGTGAAAAAGCATTAAATCTTGTATAAAACACGGTGAATACGTATTTTTATGAGTACTTTTAACTTTGGTTTGTTTTTGCAATTAAAACAATATATTAAATTAAAATATGATTGTTTTATTGTTGCCAAGTTGCATTGCTTGAAAGTAAATTATTACAGAAATAAATGCTGCATTTTTAATTTATGTAATCTTCTAATAGATATAAATCTAATCTATATCAATTAATATCAACGTTATTAGATCGGTGTTCCCATATGTCACCAAAAACGATTTATAAACACGTTAATCTACTCAATCTTAATTTCGTAATAAATTAAGTTATTTTAGGAGTCAATCCATTCTATTCTAACCTATTTATAAATTCTAGGCCATTTGGATTATATAATAAACTGCATTGAAATATAGAATTTAAGTTAATATTGTAATAATTTTCGATTGAATGAAGTTATTTAAAAATATAGATTTTTATTGTTATTTATCGCATGGAGAGTATCTTAACCAATCTCTATATAATTTTAGTAATATTATTAATTAACTGGACTGTTCATAATGAACGGATACAGACGAAAAGTTATGAAAGGGATGGTCTTCTTCATAGTATATGTGTTCTGTTTCGGTGGCAAAAACTTGTCAACAAAAATAGCCTCTATACAGAATCATCAGCTCTGGTACTAATCACACCAGAGCAAATAATGATTTAGTAATGATATTCAATTGTTAATTGTGAAATGATTGGCAAATGAATAGATAGGGCATTTGACAAAATTTGATTGCGCAAAACCAATTGGTTAGAGATAGACCTTCGCAGAGATTGATGTTTGATCTAAGGGCAATACGCCCAACTGCGGAGGGCAAGACATATAAGAGGGAGCACAATAGATCTTCAGGTCAAAGTGCGGGATCACCTCAATAGAGATAAAAATTAACTGGATCTTTTTCAACCGATCTAGGTGCAATTAATTGATTAATAAAGCACTTAAAACAAGTAATCTTAAAAAGTCTAAACCCTTTGGTTGATGTTGAGACTCCCCAAATTTCTCAAAAGAATTGAAAGGGAAATTTATTTTAGGTGTTGTTAGATTGATTTCATTTTTACTTTTTATCTCATGATTTAACTAAATAACCAACAAATGAAAGTACATGAAAATATTTGAAAACTGTAATTTCTCAATAGTTTCTACATATATAACATTTTTTAGAGAATTACCTTGTCAACGTCAGTTTGTGACCTGGGGTTTTGCCATAGTTGTAATTATGATGGCGAGTTAATTAAACGAATTTCAATAGCAGCGCGTATTTTATTGGAGGAGAAAAACGCGGCCAACATTAAATTGAATAACATAGCACAGCCTTCTGATTGTATGCCGGGCTTGTGCAGATAAGGTTAATAATAGAGGTGTTGGTTGATAACGTCCGATAAGGCGACATTATACCTCCCCGTTCTCGCTTCGTCTGACTTGAATGCCCGCACAAATTTGGTCGGCCAGCCAGCAATTGTATTTTGGGCAGAGTTTCTTCGCTGATAATGATAACGTGAGACGAATTCGGCGAAAGTAACGATGGCCACGATATGGTGGTGATTGCCCTCTCGAATGGAGTTTTCGCAGAAAACAGATCGCTAAAAGCAGTGATGATAAAATGATTGTATTTAATGAAATGCGAACCTCGTGGATTACTAATTTGAATGATTATGAACTGATAAAAATGTCCTAAATTAGGAAATTGTTTATATTTTTTTATTTCTTATTATTATATTATTTTAATTCTTATTAATTATAGAAGTAAAGTTTAATATGAAGTAAGTTTCTTTGGATATCTTTTCATTTTAGTAGCCATAGATTCATCTATAAAGTCCACCATAATTACACACTGTTCAATTATACATTATCCAATACCCTCGGATAATCATAATTCGTGTAAATTCACAAAATTAGTACTTTGTACCGAAATTCAACTACTAAAATTATAATTTTAGACAAATAGTTTTGAAAAATATATATTATGCCTTTTTTCTTGCCACGACAATAAAGTAAGCCATGATTTATCAATTTGACATTTTTCCCATTAAATGTCTAAAATCAATGCTTTTCAAATAATGTTTCTGGGTTCCAAATATGGTTGAAATGATCAGTGATCATGACTAAAACATTAATGATGCAGTATACAGTGTAATTTCCATCAAATTGAAAGTTCTATTTACTTTCCTTTGTTTTGTTAGTATAGATTTTAATTTAGTAACGTGGAGTTTTCTTATTCTTAATTTCAAATTTGGCTAATAAATAAGCGAACTGTATAAAATTTTGTAAGAAACTTGTTGGAAAGACATACAATTAGACATTCGTACAACTTTGACGCACATTGCTTAAATAACCGTAAGATATGGAAATGTACCCTTCATTTTTCTAATTTTCTATCTACAATTTAACACATAATTCTTTTCTTATATTGTGTCAGACCTATATTGCCCTCTTGTGAATTACCAAATCAATCAGTAAAGTGATCATACATTTAAATAATACACTGGGAGCCCAACTCTCAAACCAATTATTTTATTCGCGGATCACATCGGAATGTACATACTACATACAAAACCATATTGGATTAATTGGAATGTGATCATGATGTTAATGGGTGGTAAACTTAAACAAATCTTAAGAAAAATTAATGAAAAATTAGGTATTTTTAAACTATTGCCTTATCTTTAAAATCTTATAAGTAAATTACTTACCATAATTACGAAAAAGTACTAAACATCATTTTCAAAAATCAAGAAGAATTAAATTGAACAGAATTAACCATCGTAGAAAATCCTTACTTCTTAGTCTTGACAAAGACGTTAATAAGCCTTCTTTATGCTCTGAACCAAGAAGACTGTCATCAAATTTAGTTTTCCGAAATACATATAATTATTTTGAATTCAGTAACGTCCGACAAAATGTATAAGGTTGTTTTACACAGAGACTGCTCATTCGAGTACAGAGAAGTGTTGTCTTTCATGATCTCATTGTGTTCTCGTCTGTCTCAAAGCACAAGAGCTGTGTGGATGGAGTAATGCAATGTCTTTGGAATGTGCTGTGTTGTGGAGAAGTGTGGGGAAATTGCAATCCGATTCCTAATTGTTTTCATTTTTGAATGTATCTAATTTTGGACTTGACTTTTGTCACTGGAAATGCATTTAAAAATGGATGATTTCTTTATGAAATTTGAGGTGATTACTATTTGCTGTTTTACTTTCTCGTTTAATTTCAAATAATGTAGACAAAGAAGTAAAAAACAGTATAAACTAGAGAAAACAATGAACACCTTTCTTCGGTCATTTGCATCGGTATGAGTGAATTGAGTTGAAATTGAACTATTTTAAAACACTTATTGGATTTGGTATTTGTCAGCGTGGAAATATGATGCCCTTTATGAATTTAATAATGGTGTAGGAACAATTAGGCCGCCATATGTGCGCGCGCTGTGTTCGAGCTTCAAGCTGAGGAAACATAAAAGAGCAGTAAAGTGGTCAAATAAAATGTGGGGCCGATTCGGGCACTTTAAACGTGGTATTGTATGAAATTGGGGTATATGACACAATCGTAAACTGTTCCCCGGCCTCTTATCAGCAGACATAGTTGCATGGATCTTTAAACAAAGACGGTTGTTCAAAAAGAAACTGAAACATAATTTGTATTCATTGCCACAAAGTGTTTTACAAGCAGAGACATTAAGTATCGACATGATGTGTAAAGTCATCTTCTGATAAAGAGTCCTCTTTTATTACGGTCAAATTTATCTTGGACTTTTGCACATTATTGATTAAAAATTAAAACAAATTTCAGACTTATAGCCAAGGAAAGTTTGTTTTGTCAATGTTTATTAAAAGAGTTATTTTAATTAGTTTATCGTAATTTCTCTGTAAGACTTTGGATTAATCCATAAATGAGCTTTAAATGTGTTTTTATTTATGGCAGATTTATTCCCTATTATCTTTAGAATTATCAACAGCTTTTATGGCGCCAAATCCAGGAAACTTATAAAAGATAAGAAATCGTTTTGACCTATCGAATATGAATTGTATAACAGTTTTATTATCGTTTTTTCAAATACTTTTAAAACAAGTTTTATCAAAAAATAACAAAAATTACGATTTATTTGTGCTCGAATAGAGTTGTAATGTCTTTAACCTGTTTTGATAAATTGTTTAGGTTTTCAGAAAAGAAGCTCGTTCGAACAATATTTTTATTTGACAACGTGTGGGAAAAATGAACCATAATTAAATACGAGTAAAATTCTAAAAATCGAATGAAATGAGTTTTTAAAAGATTAATATGGTTATTATGTGTTTTTCCAACCAGCTTTTTATAAAAAAAAAATTCTACAATCCGCATGTTCATTAGCTATTTATTGCGAAACTTGAATTAAAAAAGAATAAAGACGACCCAGTACTAAATTAAGGTCTAAACACATTTAATTAAGGAAAGTTTCTGTCAAGCGAATAGATCTTTCAGATTTTATTTTTTTAATTAATGACGAAATAAGGAACATTGCACTGTATCACTGATATGCTTAGATAGCACCGATCCACCAACAGTTGACACCTCAATCAACATTTAAGATAATTTTTAAACTGTTTTTATCAGTTCGTATTCCAACACACTCACAACGAGCATTGAATTTTATTACATTTGGTCATTTAAGGGGGGAAAATACGATTTGATTAATAAATCATGTCATACTTTATTGTAGTAGTAAGAAAATGCTTAAATTTATTTTCCATCCGGAATACTAAGATCAAAATTATGATTTTTAATAATAAGCCTATGGTGATAGTAGTTGAATTTTGTTACAAAGTGCTGATTTTGTGTATTTACACGATTTGTGATTGCCTGTAAGTATCGAATAATGCATAATTAAATACTGTACGTTTATGAAGGAGTTGATAGAGGAAATATTGGCTACTAAAATTTAAACTTTTCTTAACAGAATTGTATAAAATATTAAATTAGATTTCTTTGTTCTTTAGTATTATTCAAAGAAATTAAAAATAATACGATAATAATCGCCAAAATTTTCTGTACAATATTAGTTTAATGTTGAATCTAGATAACGTTTTCCATGTGCACAATTTACAGTCCTTAATTCAAGAATTATATTCTAATGTTTCTAAAATCGAAAAAATATATGATAATAGTCATGATTGACAAATTGTAACTATAATTAAAGTCTCAGATCATATAATCTAAGTATAGTAATTTTAAACAGAACATCAATTATCTTCATATATTTTATATATGAATAAGGGCTATAATCCCCGATCATACTCTGTGCCTACTAAACCAGTAATAAAACTTTTAAATTATAGGCATTTTATGGACTCAATTTACCCAACCATACATTAACTATTTTGGTTATTTGAAATGGTAAAAAGATCTTAATTATATGAAATTTAATGATAAATGTGTCAGACGTCAGACCTATACTGACCTTCTGTGTGGTGCCATTTGGCGATTAAATATTTTTCCAACAATATTTGAATAAAAAAAGGTAGGGAAACGCTTACGTGAGGCGGCATCCAGTTAAGATAGGCTCAGTAATCATTTATGTCTTTATAATGTATAATATAGAAGTAAAAACTTATTCTCCGTGGGTTGCTTATTTCATGCTTTAAAAAAATATTAATAAAAAATTGATAGTTGTTTTTTAAGTTACATTTTTAGTGTTTTTGTTTGAAGTGTTTAATATGAAGTAATGGTTATAACAAAAATGTATTATCTGAATTTTATAATGTGAAAAGCAATTCAAACAGATAATGCATTATAAGGGTAGAATTCATTGCTTTACAGCCCACTTGATAAAACGATAATCACCCTAAATGTTGTTATAAATTACACCATCATTCACATCAAGTATTTGTTTGGAGCTGAAAATGTGGTATTTCAGAGTTAACAATTAATTCATAAGTTAATAAAAACATATTAGTTTACCTTTTTTTATTAAATTTTTTTCTGATAACATAAGAAGCGTTGTAGTAAAATGCTAGAGATAGACAATTAAATTAGCATAACGTAGTAAACAGATATGTTCTTCGCTATGTTTCAAGAAATCCGGTTGTAGATCATTAGTTTCGTTTTTCTTATTTTGTGTGTTAAAAGATCGGATTTCCAGCAGCTTTGTTTGTTTCTATTACAATGTGGAGGATTTCTGGTCAGAACTGTGGTGTTCTCTCGATCAACAAAAAACGTGTTGCATGACGAGAGCAGCATGCGTTTTATGGTAAATTAACGGCAATTATTGTCGATAATAATTCTTAAGCCGAGAAGCGAAACACCTTCCCAAAGGTAGGTGGTTAATATTAATTTAGGCGAAGAATTCGTCTATTAATCCATTTAAACTGTTTTGCTTTCGATTTCGATCATTATAAGAGGGAAGAGTGGAGGAGAGAGAGGAGAAGAGAGCGCGAACGTTCACTCGAATTATGATTAATAATTTACGGACAAGGTGCTCTGCGCTCCGCTGCTGTCTGCTTAGCATCTGTTTAAAACAGCCAATTTCGACCTTATTTGCGCGCCACGCAGAATGACTTGTTGTGGAACTGATCAAATGGCGGTGCTTAATTTCAAAATCTCTGCGCTCTAAATGTGGATTGGTGTGGATGGGTGTAATGCATGTGGATTTTGGTTTGCCCACGTCAATAACGCCCTGTTGATTGTCTGCATTCCAGACCCCTCTTGTCATTGGCGGCAATGTCAAGAAATTAAATAGAATACACCACTTTTTATCTTATCAGCGGAAAAGTACATATTTTGAGGGTGTCATCGTTGTCATCTTTTTTTGTTGTTTTTCGCAATAATTACTCGTTCGACCGTTTTCCAAGTAGCATATTTTAGTAAGCATTTTAGGGATTACATGGTAATGAGTTACGAGTAATCAGTCATTGGATTTTATTATTCAGAGATTAAGTCTAAAAAACAATTTGAAAAAATATACTTTATGGTATTAAAGTATTATCCAATAATATTTTAAAATATAAATTCATTTACACAGTTTATGTTAACATTTATTATATTATATACATTTTGTATTCTGTTTATAAAAAATTTTCATAATTTATATAAATATGTACTTTGTCTTTTAAATCTAAAAACATATCATTGAAATTTGAAGAATGGCCGTTGTATTTTATATGGCTATCTTTCAAATTGCAATGTCGTTCTTTAATATTGGAATGTGAAAAAGAGTATAAGCTGGTTTTTTTTCTGGCTGGACTAATATCATTTTAACAAATAGCTTTATTTTTTATTACAACGTTTAAGTTAAAAGAAAGAACGATTTTAAAAAAATTGTTAGTAAAATTATTAAATTGTTAAACCGACGAACATTTTTATGCACTGAAATAATATAAGTAATCATATAAAATTAGCAAAAATATTGAAAGTAAAACAAAATGTACATTGATATAAATAAATGCTCCGTATTTTAAAATATTAATAGAAAATATTGTGTTTGGGGAAAGTATAATTCGATTAGTTTTTTCAATTAATTTAAAATAAACATTATTGTTGAACATTTTAAATAGCAAATTAATATTCAGAGATAATTGCAATGTTTCATTGAAATAATCATTTTTTTATGATTTCGGCAATATATCGATTTATAAAATAAAACTGTATTAACTATAAAATAAAAAGAATAAAAAAGAAACATTAATTTTCTAATAAAAACAAAATTTATTTATATTTATGTCTTTGAAATTGGTTTCCAATTTCCATATAAAATTCATTATAAAAAGTCGGTTAAAATGTCGTTCGCTTAGAGTGACGTGTTTTTCATTCATATTCGATATCATTTTATATATTTTTTTAAAGAAATGTGTTAAATTATTAAGTATATTTCTATAATAATAGTAGTTTGCTGCCACTCGATGAATGGATACAGATGAAATTTATGAAAGGTGGTCTTCTTCGTAGTATGATATACTCGTATAGTATAATATATGTTCTATTTTGGTGGCAAAAATCTGTCAATAAATAGGCTTTATATGGAATCAATCGATTTTTAAAGATTGAATTGAACGTAAAACCAATTGGTTAGAACCAGAACGGAACGGTTGTTGTGTCGTCAAAGACTTAAAACTAGATTTGTCTTTTCAAGTATTTTATATTAAAAGCCATATAAGAAGTCTTGACCTAATTATTTGTTGAAAAATATTTAGAAAAAAAATAAAGAAAATTTTGATCTTCTTAAAGATTGGTATAAACTGCTACTCTCACTTACACCTACCAATTAAATCAGTGTACTATATATAACAGATCCGATCATATCAATATATTTCTTATAATTTGAAGGAAATGGAAACTAAATTTAGGTTGAGTGATCACGGGAAATCGGTCAATGTGCCACACAGCATTTTTGCATTCAATTGTGCATCAATCAGTTGGTGATTTGCATTGGCCGTGATGTGTGTGTGTTTTATTGGGAAAATTTAACACATTCATACAAAATGTTTTGTGCGATCTTGCATCTTGCTATTTCCTGGGAATGATAATCGTCAGTTATTTATAGCTGATTTATCGCTAGATGGATGGCTATCAACAACATCAACAATAACACAAGAAAAATCGAAATTAATTGAGATGGAGAGAGAAGAAGAAGAAGCTTAAAAAACTGCGTTTCTTTTTTTGTTTTGATTTTGCTGTTGCTATTTTTTTCAATCTTTGATTATTGGGAAGAGGTGGCTGGCTGGCTAGCTAATAAACTATCGCTGGTGTTTGTTCATTAATAACTGTGTGTGGTAGTATTGTAGGTAAATGGTCATAGTGATTAATCGCAACAGTGCAGCATTAAATCAAATTGAATTAATTGAGCGCGCGCATTCGGATATTGGTGGTGAAGAGGAGGAGGAGGTGGATGAGGAGGGGTGAGTGGAGTAGTGGTGCTCAATTAACATTGAAACAATTAAAAAATTTGCAAAAGATTTCTACTTTTCTCGTAGTAAATTCCTCAAATGATGATGATGGGTGAGAGAGAAGGCTCTTAAACGGTGCGGCCAAACTCTGGGTGCGCGGTGTTGTTTGTGGCTACTGAATTTGCACTAACCGGTCAATCTTTCTTCTTTTCACTCGCACTCACAATTCACCTTTTATTAAATATATTGCCCATTTCTTTAATTCAATTACTGCAAAGGTGTTTAAAAGCTTGTTCAATTCATTTGTGCAAATGACAAGTTTTTGAAAGACTAATTATTTGCTTACTCATCGGAACTCGATGGTGGTGATTCATATTTATGAGCCCCTTTGCCAAGTGTTTCGCGAAACCGAAACTTCAAAGTCACTTTATGTAAATTACTATCAAAAGTTATCGATTGGACAAGCCACCTTTTGTTTCCCAGTTTACAGAGGAAACTATTGTCTTATCAATTGGGAGGGATATTTCTGTAACATGTGTGCTATTGGCATAGCATTCGTATTCCACTTATGTTGCCCATAAATGGAATGTATCGATTTATTCTTGTTTACCTTATTTAGGAAAATTCATTGAACACTAAAAGAAAATTTTATATCTCATAAATAATTCAATAAATTAGCAGCAACTAACATCTGATTTCAAAGTTGCAAAGAAACTGAAATGAAACTCGTAAATGATCGCTTTATAAATTTTGCAATTTAGTTTTACGAGTTAAACATCTGAAAAATAAATTAACATTTAAATATGTCAATAAGATATTTGTTTAGATGCACGAAAATGTTTCATTAAGTGTGTGGTGGACATTTATACGCCTTCCACGTAATTCGCCCTAGTTCTTCCTGCCTAACGCCATTTCTGAGCTTAATTAACTTATTTCTATCGATATAGTAATTCCTTTACATAATCTGAGGTGATTTTGTGTGGGAAGATATAATAGTGTTCATTAGACCTAGCACTCAGTACCGAACACTAGGACTGTATAGGTCTGATCACTTTAAAAGAGAGATTTGTTATTAGTTGTATAATTAGTTTAAATTGTCGTATAATTTCAAATTATACAAATCACTTGAAAATGTTGTGAGGGCGTTTTCACACTGCATTGATAGTCCTTCTTTGAAATTAGTATTTAGCTTATACAACTCATTTGATTTTTATTTTTAAATTAACTTAGTTTGTCCTTAAAGTCAATCCTCATGTACGACAGCGAACCTAGTTAGTATTCATAAAATCCAAATCTTCATAAACAAATGCCTCTGAATCATATGCCGGATCTTCTGGCCAAATTAGATTAGGAACGAAGACCATTTGAGTTTAAGTAACCATGAACCCATTTATTTGTAAATAAAATGCAGAAAAATGATGATTTTGGTTCTTAAAATAATAATTTTTTTTATTATTATTTAAAAGGCTTTATTCTATTTAAATTTGTTTTCTTATAGAGAATTTTAATTAGATTAAGAAATATGGGTTTCAAATTCATTTTACAAAATGATATTTAAATGCAAAAAATGCATTTATTTCTAATTGTTCATTCTCAAAAATTCATTTAACAAGTTTATAGTTAAATACTATAAAAATTTGCATTCGTAACCCGTAAACTGAAAAACAGTATGCAAAAGAAAATGAATTATTTAATTAATATTCATTCAATCAACCTGATAAAAAAGTTAATTAGATGTCATTAAGTAAAGAGTAATTTATTCAACAATAATTCATTGATAATTGATTTTTTGGCGAATTATATTCAGAATTCAGCATTTCGTTTCATATATCTATATTTTAATGAATGTTGTTACAAGAATATTTTGCATTTTTTTAATTTAAACCACGCGCATTGCAATTTACTTGAAATAGCCTGTTTATCTTCTTTATCGATTGGTCATGTTTCGAATTAAAATGCAAATTGACCAACTTTTAATTAGCGCTGGGCCACAATTCCCATGTCGTTCAATGGCTCATCATATCGTCGTCAATTATGTGACGAAACGTGAACTTCTGTCCAATGAACAATGTTTCTGGTTCACACAGACCGCGAACCCATTGCGTATAATCATCGACGGGTGGTGAACTACAGTGTTGTGCTGTGTGTTCAGAGCTTCAGAGTGGCAATAGGAATAGTGGAAATGGTAGAAAATACCGGATATGAGAGACACACAGAGCCATTATTCTATTGGAGTTGATGAAAGTGAAATTGCTGCTGCGTGGAGAGAAGAAGAAAAAAAGCTAAACAGCAACAGAAAGCAGCAGCAGCAGCAACTCGCCGAATTACGTGAATCTGGCGCAGAGAGGTGCAGGCAGATCAATTCAGTGGGAAGGGGGATTGTCGTAGAGTCTTCTTGTTGTGTACAATAAGACAGAAAAGTAATTTTAGAAATTTCGCACAAACAAATCGTTTTTTGGCTTTTCTTTGGCGTGAAAGATTTATGTGTGGGAAAATGATTTGTAAATTTGCATCAAATGGCATGAAACTTATTTCTGTTTCACTTTTAACCACCTCTGTTTAGGCGTCGACGATTGATGGCCGACGAAAAGGAGCGTGTTTGTTTTGCCAGGAATACTTTATGGACCTGTACTTGTTGGCGGAACTGAAGACAATCAGCCTGAAAGTGACGACAGTGGACATGCAGAAACCGCCCCCAGACTTTCGTACAAACTTCGAGGCGACGCATCCCCCGATCCTGATCGACAACGGGCTGGCGATTCTGGAGAATGAGAAGATCGAGAGGCACATCATGAAGAATATCCCCGGCGGATATAACTTGTTTGTGCAGGACAAGGAGGTGGCCACGCTCATCGAGAACCTGTACTCGAAACTGAAGCTGATGCTGGTGAAGAAGGACGAGGGCAAGAACAACGCTCTACTCTCACACCTGAAAAAGATCAACGAACATCTGCAGAACCGGGGCACACGGTTCCTCACCGGAGACACCATGTGCTGTTTCGACTGTGAACTCATGCCCAGGCTCCAGCATATCCGAGTAGCCGGAAAGTATTTCGTCGATTTTGAAATTCCTGTAAGTAGATTTTTTATATTTATTAATTGATTGCTTTATTTAATTGATGATTCTATTTTCTTGTGTTAATTCTGAGCAATATATTATGGTTTTAATATATAGTATACCTTAAATATCGAAATTTTATTAACAGATATTTACAATACAAGAATGAATTATTTTCTTTGAAGTTTTTCCATGGAAAAAATATTTTAAATTATTTTAAAATAATTTACCTAAATTTTATTTAAATTGATTCTAATTAATTATTCATTTATTCATCTAGATTATTAAATTTAATAAATATCAATAAAAAATGACAACCGAACTTATTTAAAAGATATTCAACTTAATATGCGGTTTTTTTAGATTTATTTTTGATATTTAAAAAAAAACGAATGTTTATTTTGTAGCACAGAGGAATCTATACCATTAATCATGGAAACCAAAAGCTGTCTTAAGTCAAGGCTATATTCTTTCATGGAATTTTTGCATATCGATTTTCTTTGCATGGATATAAACAATCATTAATTTATTTTAAAATAACCTCCTTATTTCAATATCTAATGTAACATCGTATTGGAAAACCATGACAAAGTTTTAAAATTTTACTGTTTCATTATTTTGTAAAATATTTCAATTAACTATTGTTCTTGTGTGAAATACAGTCTCAATTAAGGTTATAGCTACACCCGTTTATCCTTGATATTTTCTGACATAGCGGGTGTTTAGACTATTACCCGACGTAGTTAAAAACATCTTGACGTATTTAAGTCATACCATATTAAAACTCCTTACAAATTGTTTATACACAGTTTTGGAATTAAACTGCTAGGTTCCAGTCATTTTGGTTAAGAACTTACTCAATAATATCATCAGAATTCATATATGGAACTAGCATAGGACCTAATTGAGCAAATTAATCATTGGCTTTAGTGCCAAAATGACTCGAATCTAGCAGTTCTACAAAGTTGTAATATGTTAAGAGATATACTGAGCGTAAATTTGAAGACCAAGCTTTTTTTATTCCATGAATATCATGAATAAACGGGTACGGCTATAACTTTTATTGATGCTCTTGTTTTCTTTGACTAGTCGCCGTTTTGTGGAAAAGTTCATTGAGTTGAACAAATTTTATGAATGTTATTTTTATATTAAAGTTTGTACTGCAATTAAGAGATTTTAACGGTATTGCCGGATGATTTGGCTGTATAAACGGAGAGATTAAATTTTAATGCAATCAAAACAAATATTTGACAAATGAGAATCTATTTAAACACATGTGGAAAAAAATGATATTTCCTATGTAGAAGTATGAGAGGATAAGATATTGTTTTCTCTCCCGTAATGTAGAATGATGGAATGAATCAGAAGGCAAAAATTTATTTTAATAAAAACGATGATATTTTAGATTTTTGTGTGCATTATTAAGCACACGGCCTTTAAAGCACTTGCTATCCTCACCTCATCGACATAATTGAATAAATAACTACTTTTATTAGTATATATTTATTTTTATACAAAGAAATAATATACAGCTTACCAAGGACCATGAAATTAACTGAGAATCAGAAAATCGTCATATAAAATAAGTTAATTTTAAAAATAAAATCGTTTTTGAAAACTAGTGGAAATATTTATCGTTTAAAGAAAACGATATACAGTGCCATTTGAATTTAGAATAAATGTAGAATGCCTGTTGTACGGAAGCCTTTAAAATAGCCTCAAAATCTTAAACGCAGAGCTGGAAATAGGTGCTAGTGCTTATATGATCCAAAATCATCTCTATGAACTTAACTCAACACTGTAAGTTCAAGAACAGTACCAATTTAAAGTTAAAATCAGAAATTCCCTACCAAAATGAAAGAAATGTTTTTTGACCTGAGGAATCGAAGCTTATATCATGTTTAAAGTTCATGAATCTACGTCAGGAGACGTAGAATATAAAGTTGATTATTTAAAAAACCGTAAAATCTGTAACTTGTTTTTCATACAAAGAAGTTTGTCGAAAAAGATCGTTCTAAAAAGAGTTTAAAATTAGTATTTTCTAAATCTTAGATGTGGAATGGAATGAATTATAAAAAGTATCTCTTAAAACATGATGAGAGGAAGCGTAGTTTATCTTTTTCTGTAGTACCATTATTCAATAAAATATCGCCAAATTATAATCAATATTGTTATTAACACCAAATAAAAAAAAGTATAAGAAAAACTCCATTAAACCAAAACATCCAAAAGAATTAATTTATTTTGACGGTAACGTAATTATACAGTTTTTATTAGTCTTCTCTATCAAATAACTAATTGCTTTTAGCAATGGGAATCGCAACTGGAGTCTTTTATGGCTTTCATAAATTGGCAATTTAATTGAAGAGAATGAAAATAAAGCCAATTGTATTATAATTCTCATAAAATAATAGATTTTTTTTTATTAAATCGAATTTGCCATTTAAAATTTTTACTATTTAATAGTTTATATAATATTTTAATTCTTTTTTGCACTCCCGTATCGAAGCATACGTTTTTATTTCACTAGTGAAAAAAATGTCAAAAAATATCCAACAAATTTGTCTTAAAGTCAAAATTTGGTCCTAATTGTTGCCCTTAAACTACAAAAAATATTGGTCTCGGCTATGCCATAGGACCGTACCTATATTTCAAATTAATTAATGTTTCCTGTTTTA
>JXOV01030296.1:0-50842 GCA_001014945.1 Clogmia albipunctata
TCCACGATATGGGAATGACAGCTATTAACCCTGACATAACTATTTCAAACGACTTTTCCTAGTTAAAATAACAATAATGAGATATATTTGATAATTTTCCATGTGTAAATATTTTTATTCTTTTTAAAATAAATCAAAAGAATCTTCTTCTTTTCCGGCACGACATCTCTTTTTTGGCCTTCATCTCCACTCGACCGAGTCCTTGACCCAACTAAATCAAGAGAATAATAACAACAAAATTCAAAATTCAAAATCCAATATTTTAATTTAAAATATTTATTAAATACGAATATAAATATAGACTACATATTAGTTTTTATATGGCGGCAGCAATCATGTCGACTGCCACTCGTCTCACCCTTCCTCACAAAGAAACATTAATATTAGAACCAGTAGTCCTTATACATTTGGAATAATATGGAAAATGAAACGGTTTATTAATTAATACATTGTTGAAAAGATTAATATATGTACGTATAGAGTTAGAGAAGCTTAATACCATAAAATACTAATTCATTAACTCAACGTTAACTGAAAACCCTGTTTCAAGAAAATATGCTTAATAAAACTCTTAAGATCCCCAAAAAGGACAATTAGTACTTATTTGTATGCATCAAATAGAATATCCTCATAAATGTAAGTTTCCAAAAAATTTGGTAGAAGATTATCAGGAGCTTTAGTTTACGGGAAATTTCGTTGAGCATTCAAGTTGAATTTTATTCCAACAATATTTTATCTGCAAATACTAAATCTGATCATCGATTGTAATTACTAAAAAGCGACGCCTACTTATGTTTAAATATATTTACAACATTATTATGAATACACGATCATATTTTCTTAAAACTTATCAGCATATTTTCTGACTGATACACTATATATAGCTAAATAAGTCTTACTTGTAGAACTCACTCAAACTACTTGGACACGAAAATGCTTTATAAAAATATACTTTCCGAACATCGTAAACAAACCAAATTAAAAAAAAAACATAAAAACAAAAAATTATAATTAAAATAAAATATTTATTTCAATAATAATAGTCAATCAATGTACAAAGTAGGATAGAATAAAAAAAAAACGATATATCTAATTCAAAATAATTTGATATGATAAATAAGAGTCCAAAAATAAATTTGTCGATAATACAAAACTAAATACAAATAAAATCTTAATTTTATGGCCTAACGTTTGCAATACTTGAAAAACTATTGCATACTAAGATTAACTTTGAAAAACCTTTCCAAGAAACATTCTCTCTTTTATAATTACGATAGAGGAAGAAAATACATTTGCAAATTTAAGGAGAAACTAAATACAGAAAACCAGTTATATTAGATTTACTTTGGATTGTAGTTTCAGTTTAATGTGTGTGTGTGTGTGTAATATTTTGCTCTTTTTCCATAAACGACTAGCAATTATTATATTTTTAAATGTTTAATACTATTTAGCATATATCTTGTAAAATCAAATGGGAGATAATCCTAAAAAATATCGATTAAAAACTTTAATTAATCGCCGCACTTTAAAGTATCTTCTCTTTCCAATGGAGAGAAAGATCGTTTATATTTATCATTCAGTCTAGAAAATCCTTCAGTACTAGACTATTATCTTCTCCTGTTGTGTGGGTTTCTTGGTTTTCTTCGCTCGTTTTAAAAGTTTTATTTTCTATCACAGATCCAGAGAAATTTTGATGTTCAGCTGTGTATCCGTCTCTATCTGTTTGTGTTTTTCATTAGTAGCTCTATCCATTTTTCAACTCTTCTTTCTATTTACTCTCTCTCTTTAATAATGACTAGAATGTATTTATTGGAAATCGAATGGAAAAATCCACAAACTGGTGTGACTTATTCTATTCCATCTTTTTCTCGTTCCTCCTCCTCCCGTTTTGGCAAACAACTCGCTTATTTTCTTATCTGAGCAATGCATTTGATATTTGTTTAAGCGATTGACCCACTTCATGGACCAGCTTTTCGTTGTCTTGAATATTCTTACTGCCCGCCGACCTTAGGGCCCTTGACTGACTCTCCACTCTGTTCACCAGCTCCCGGAAATGAAACTTGGAATGCGGTGGCATCGTCTCTTTTTCAGCAAAAGTCTGACATGAATTTTGCAAAATATTCAATTTATCGCTGAGCTGGAGCCATTGGGACGCGGAAATCGAACTGATTGGCAGCTTTAAGCTACACTCTAACAAGGTTACTAATTCTTGGATACTGTCCCGATTAGTCCCGGTCGTGGATTGCGATTCAACTCCTTTCTGTTGTTGTAAAACAGTTCCAGTTTGAGTTTGTGGAATTGGAGTCGCGTAAATGGTCAATTTTGTGGGCTTCACTGGAACCGCGGGCTTCTTTATGTTGTTGTTGTTTGCCAAATTGGAGTTCTGTTGGTCCTCATTTGAGCTCTCCTCGTCCGGGAGTTTAGTATTATTGTTAATCAAATTGTTGGCACAATTTTTCGCAGTCATTTTAGGGCTCAGTTGCTGCTGACTTTGTTCCATTAGAGGGGACACTTCTTTCGCCTCCCACAACTTCTTCAGACTACTGATACTGCCAGTACTCTTCCTCTTGTCCTCTCCCTCCTCACCAGTCTTCGCCACACCACTCACCTCCACACTGTCCCTCTTGTGGCCATAATTGTTGTCCTCTTGGATGATGTCTATTTTAATTTCAGTCTTTTTCATTTCTATCACTTTCCCATTATTATTATTGTTATTATTAGTAATATTACTGTTATTAAGAACGACGTTATTCGCTGGTCCGACCTTCTTCTGCAGATTATTGTTGTCATGGTCGCTTGTCACTTTACCATCACTACTACCGACATTGGTCCGTCCTAATCTAGTAATCTCATTCTTGTTTGTCTTTTGAGTATCATTGTAGACGTTGTTTGGCAAGCTTTCCACAGTGTTCTTGTCCTTTCGCTGCTCCTCGTCAATGCCACTGTCGTCATTGTTGTTCTCCACCTTCCGCAGTCGTGATTTGAAATCTATTATATTATTCGACTCCTCTTTTTTTATTGGAGCTGCAGATGACATCTTTTTCGGCTCCACTTTCTTCAGTTGGGCCTTGAAAGTGTTCCCATTACTATAACCACCGCTATTATCTCCCAGAATCGGGGTCTTTGGAGGAAGCTGGGTATTCTTTGGCAACTCTTTCTTCAGGTTCATGCTTTCCGCCAATTCATTTACTAATAATAGAGCCGGATCGACCTTCTTCTCAATTAGGGGACCCTCTGTAGCGGGACTGCCTAGGGAACTGCATGAATCTGTAGACCGTTCCCTCTTTCTCAAACTAACACCAAACCTAGATGACGCCTCCTCGACACTGGGCTCAGTGTTAGACACGTCATTTCCTGGCGTTAGAATTGGATTCTGGAAAGATTGACTGCTCTCCATTGCCTTATTGGTGTCTCCAGTGTCAACGGTTGTCTCAAACTCCTCTGGCGGTGGCGGAAGATCTGTTGGCGGAGGTGGGAATTCTAAATCGGCCAGAGTTGGTTGGAATGACCTCTTTGGACTACCACTAGCCCCTCGAAAGGACGAAAACGTCATCATATTCCCCTCCGTTGTCGTCCGATGGCGCTGCAACTTATTAACACTCGCCGACGCTGAATTAGCCATTGTCACTCCACTAGACGAATTGCTCCTGATCATCTGAGGCTGCGTTTTAATCGCTGACCTCGGCGACTGAAGATTTCCATTCACATTTGGTCCAGAGTTTTGTTCCACATTTTCTGGAATTGACCCCTTCGCAGGAAGGGAACCCTCATTCGATGTCGTCGACTGCCTGAGCGACTCCAAATAAGCACCGATCCGAGCTCCCTTTGGTAGAGTTCCATACCGGTTTATTGCACGCTTCACATTCTGCACCTCTAATGCGCCCACTGTGACCGGGTTTTGGGCAGGAACGGGCGACGCTGTCGTTATCGGACTACTAGTCGCACTTTGAGACGGACTCCCTTCCTTCCTCTGGTGCGGATGGTTCTGAGATCGCTTGCTGTTCCTCGTCTCCAGACTTCGATTACCCATCACGGGAGTGCTTCTCTTAAACGATCCATGCGTTTGACGGTTCAACTGCTCCTGGCTGTCCGTATCCGTGTCCGGAGTCACTTCGGTCGCATCATTTTCAGATTCTGCACGGTTCGTCAAACTGGCCAAATCCCGGGACAAACCTGAATAAAAAAACATTTCATCAGTTTTAGTTTTTTTAATAGAAAAGCATTCCGAAAAATAGTGCAGCATTATTTTACGACAGGGTTTGATGTTTGGCAGTTTGTAGTTAAGAATCTATAGAACTGATTTTATTTTTTTTAAAAAAAACTGTTCCTTTTAATACTAAAGTTCTTGAATAATTGTAATCTTTTACCTTTCAATTCACCAATTGTTCTATTTTTCAAAATTTATACCAGGATACGATCTTTTAGGATTAACTCAATTAGATAATTTAAATAATAGGAGTATTATAGAATTAAAAAAGTTGAATTTTGTGTACAAATGGCAATTGCACATTAAAAATCAATCGCTTTATTGAAGCAATTGAATAATTCATTAAGCCATTTCTACTGTATGGCAAAATTGACTTCTAATTTTGATTGCTTATTTCAGTTCAATAGATGTGTATTAGAATGGCAAATACCTGATGCATTGATTATTCTGAAACAAAACCTCAATTTGTTAAATAAATTGTTAATTTCACACATGATTTGAAAGTTGTTATAAATTTAAAACTGGTAATTAGATCCACAACCAAGCCAAACGGAAATAAATCGTAAGATAATACCTTTGAACAGGACACTTATTAAAAAACTACTACATGATGAAGATTTCATTATAGTACCATTCGTATTTAATTCGTCCAAAGGTCGTCCGTCATCTTCACGATAAGTGGAGTCTCGACTAGAAGACAATAAGCTGGAAATGGGGAACAGGTTGAATTTATATTTAATGACTGAAAATAAGTATAATACGTTATATTACCTCGTTCTTTTCGGTGGAGCTGGGGCCTGTTTTCCTCGTTTGTTCGTAGTTCGTCTCATTTGAACGTTGGTGGCGGTTTTGGTTGTAGAAAAAGTACTCAGCTTGGAGGACGATCCGTTTTCGGACATTGGGGTAATCACCTGATCTGTAGACTGCTGGTTGGATAGTTGGGCTGGTGCTGGCTGCTTTTTGCCCATCTGAGGCGTTAATGTATGGGACTGGCATTGAGAGTCTTTCAGTTGACGTTCTACGGCTTCCGTTATCGATGATTCCTACAAGATAAATTCGAATAAATAAATGCTTGTTCTTTTCCCGTTTTCATAATTGCAACATGTTTGATTGACATAATAATATATGAAAACTCATTTTTCAATTACAAATCGATTAAATTGAAATGAATATCACTAAATAGACATAAATTTTGTCTCCTATTTATATTGAGCTTAATCAGACGTACAACTAAAACATGATCAATAATTTAAAAATACTGCTTCAAACAAATTCATCACAAATAGGGTGTCTCTTTTCAATTTTTCATGATTATTTTTGGCCACAAAATAATCTATAATAATAACCATGATTAATTTAAACCATTCTTTTAATTTTAACTAAAGTTATTAGTTTAATAATTTATCTTTGTATGTACGGAAATAATGACTTCAGAATAACGGAATATTTGAATAAAAATGTTGATTTTTTAAGTATAACATCTCCGTTCTTAAAATATTATATAAGCTATTTTTATTTCTTTAACAAAGACATGATAATAACTTATAATATTGGGGTTAAGAAATGATTCTTTTTATAAATAACTTCGTACTATTTTACAAATTTTAATTTGACATTATTCACCTTAATACTTCATTTCTACGTAAAAATAAAAGTAAAGTACTTTTCCGAGCTTTATGTTTAAACACACGTTTATATTAATTCATTCAATAATTTATAAAAGACCTAATATTTTCTTACAAACAATTAGATTTACCATCAAAATACGTCCCCATTTGCCTCATAACCGTTATTTATCATTTTCAATATTTTCACAGTTTAAAGTAACCTTAATATATGCGTATTGAATATTTTTTTAATATAAAGAAAATGAGTCTTTCTTAAGATAGTTCGTAAATACTTTCATAGAAAACTTATGATTTAATATGATTGAGAAAATAACAAAAAAATACAAAATGATTAAAATTGGAAAATTATTAAATTTTCTAAGTTATACTTGCTAAGTGCTAAAATTTTTATTACTTTTGACCGAAACATTCAATATCATTTTCTGTTGTTTTGCCAGCTTCTCAAAATTCAAGGAATTTAACGATATGATATTTATTACGATAGTATTAGAGAAATTAAAAAACTAGCCACATCACAGCAAAATACGGCATACAAAAGATATTTATAAAAACATTCAAAAGAGACATCATTCTTTAAAACATTTTTAATTATTATAAAATACATAAGATGTAATGGCATACAAGAAACGATGATTTTTTAGTAAATATAAAATGAAATAAATACATTGAATAATTTAAAATAAAATAGGACCGAAATCCGAAGACCATTTTACGTAACACTTAAGTACAAATTGTCTAATTGTCCTCATTATAAAAATGATTCCGTAGCACATTGGACTTTTGATAATTGGTCAAAGGTAAAGGACTTGTATTTGGTTTTTTAATTCCAGGATTTTTAAAGACACAAGTCGTAAAACATTTCCAAAACTACATTTTATTTGATTACAATCAAAATAAAACAAATTCCCTTTTTATAAAAAAAGAACCAATTAGAAAACAATGAAAACCTATAACAATTTTTAAACAATTTAAGAACTATGAAACAAAATTACCTTTCCGTTTGTTATTTCAAATTAAAAAGCAAAATATCATCTAATTCATCAGATACAAAAACAGATTGAATATAGAACTTTAAATATTTTTAATTTAAAATATGAGACTTACTAGTTTCTTTATTCCAGTCCTATTGCTAATTTATTGTGTTAATAAATAGAAAATATATATATAATTAATGATAAAAGCTTTTATAAAAATAAGATATTACTTTTGGGATTTTACAAACAAAAATATTATCAGAAAGGTGTTAAACGAATAATCGTATTATTTACAATTTCAAGGTTAAGGATCAATCCTAACATAAGTCCTTAGAACATATTTTGTAGGGTCGTTTTAAGAGACAGATAGGGGGATAAGAGATGAAGACAAATCAAAATGAATCTCTATTTTCGTGCGCCGTAAATAACGTCATACCTGAAACATATGCTCCAAATTATGATGAATATTTTTAAAGGTTGGCCTATCTTGAGCATTCCATTGCCAGCACTGCCTCATAAGATCATAAACCTCCGTCGGGCATCCGTCCGGTTTGTCCATTCGATACCCAGATTCTAGTTTGTGGAACACGTCCGTTAAATCGATACCAGGATAGGGGGAGTTTCCGTAGGTGGCAATCTCCCACAGAAGCACTCCGAAAGCCCAGACATCCGATTTCGTACTGTA
Organism: Clogmia albipunctata; assembly: GCA_001014945.1. Taxonomy (NCBI): domain Eukaryota; kingdom Metazoa; phylum Arthropoda; class Insecta; order Diptera; family Psychodidae; genus Clogmia; species Clogmia albipunctata. The sequence continues at coordinate 7,495 of JXOV01030296.1, forward strand.
AACAAACACACAAAATGTTTAATTGAGTTTTCATCACAATTCCCAATATGTCTAACTTCATCATCATTATTGCATCGGAAATCGAGCGGAAATTATTGTTGCATAGAAATTGGGAAAAACAATTTTCCAAATTACAATAAATTTCCAATATTTAAAAGGGCTATTTCATATTTAAAAAAAATTAATTTAAAATTTTAATAAAAACATTATAATAGAATCGAATAAGATTGTATAACCGTGTAAGTTTTAAAAAATAACACTTAATATAGAGTCTTTTCAATAACAGGTTTCATTTTGATAATGCAAAAACCGAGTATTTTTTATTTAAAAATAAATTAATGGGGTTTCATTTCATTGTAAAAGGGAATTAATGCTTTTAACTAAATTTTTAATGTTAGTGCAATGGATACGCCTGCAGAATCATATTCCCTTATCATCAGTGAATACTAAAGCAAAGGGTGTATTGTGTAACTCTTGTTCTCTCTTCTCGTTTGGTTTTTTCGAAATAAAATTAACCGTGTCCCATTTTAGTTCCATAAAACCAAACGAGATGAGAGAAAAAAAGTTACACAATACACCCCCAAAATAAAATGATTAAGTTAAAAGTGTTAAATCATCATACTTCAAAATATATTTGATACAAAATTAAACTAAAAATTGATTATTTGCAATCCTGTATAGAAAGTTGGCCTTTTCACATTGTTTTGAATTTAATTACGTTTGAAATGTAAAGATTTTGCTATTTTTTACATATTAAAAAATAGATCATAATTAACGAACAGATCTCTTTCAATGTCAAAATTTGCACATTTTTTGACCAGTGTAAAAATTGTCGTCTTGTGGCTCGTATTTCCTTGATAAAACGGTGGATTTTACACCCTCATACAAGGTAAAACATAAACAATAAACCTCCACAAACTATCAATCAACCCTCACATGTCATTCCATCCCCTATTATTTGCTCACCTGAATTTATTGTATGCCAGCCCCTCCGGCGCTGTCCATTTGATGGGGAATTTCGCTCCGGCATGTGCGGTATAAGTGTCGTCCCGCATTAACCGCGCCAGACCGAAATCAGCCACCTTCACTAGATTATTCTCCCCGACTAGACAATTACGAGCCGCCAAATCACGATGGATGTAGTTCCTGCTCTCCAAATAGCTCATTCCCGACGCGATTTGAGTCGCCATGTAGAGCAACGCAACCGCGTCCAGAGTCTCTCTCCCTGACGACCGTAAAAAGTCCAGCAGATTGCCGTGACTCATAAATTCGGTAATAATATAAAACGGTGGCTCTCTGGTGCAAACTCCAATCAGCTGCACCAGATTCGGGTGTTTCATTTCCTTCATTATGGCCGCCTCCTCTAAAAAGTCTTTTAGGGCCATGGTGTCTTCTTTTAATGTCTTCACCGCCACCGTGTTGCCGTACCGCTTCCACACCGCCTCGTACACCTCTCCATATTGACCGCCTCCTAATTTATGGCGCATCACAATATCCGTTCGACAGATTTCCCATTCGTCCGGCTCAGGGCTCAATGGAAAGACCGTGGGTTTGTTTTGTTTCGGGGCCGGGTACAAGAGCGGCGTTATCAACCCGTGACCACCGTGCTGAACACTATGATGGTGAACCAGTTCTGCCAAAGTGTTAAATTTCGCCTCGGCCGTTACATAAATTTTACCATCAGAATCTTCCTGGATCCGATAATGGTACACTCTACCGTCATACCTGTAAAGACAATCAAATTATTATATGAATATAAAGATCGATATTTCGTTTTAGCGTAAGTACAGTAAGAGCTCCTTATTCGCGCTTCTTTTATCCGCGGATGAAATAATTTAAACCAAATCGTTTATTCGAGTCTAAAAACTTCGTTATTCGCGGATTTAATTGCTATTTTATTTACAATATCTTATAGGATATTGTGGAATGTGACCATTAAATAAATATTTTTGAAAGCTTAAAAAAATTTGACAAGAAAAATACAAAATAAACTTATAAGAATCTTTGATTGAGAAATACAATAAAAAATAAACCACGGATGCGGAATTTTAAAGAAATATAGCCGCGGATGCAATTCGTAGAATAACTCTTTACTTTTTATGGAACGTATACAGCAAATAAACAATATTTAAAAACAATGGTGATGATGCCTTAAAGTATTTATCTTTCTTTTATTTGAATGTATTATTTATCATCTTTAATAATTAATAATTGATAACAATCATAAAATAATAAAACGTAGATAAGATAAATCGACTTAACATTATTTTACTGTCAAACTCACCTTAAACTAATACTCCTTTGGCCTGGAGAGCTTTCGCTTTCTCGCACTAGAAAACTACCGTTGATGCCCGAGCTTAACAAGTACTCGGCAGCATTTCGTGATATGGGTCCATGATACCAGGAATGTTTTTCTAGAGAATTGACTGGGGTCACATAGTTGGAGGGCACCCAGCCGACTAGTCCACTGTCTGAGTGAGCTTCACACCATTCCCCAGACTTGTTATACGATAAAATCCTCACTTGTTCCCCCTTGCGCAAGCTCAGCTGATTTTCGCCTCCTGCCGAAAAGTCGTAAAGGGCCACAAACAGCTGGGGATCATCTTCTTCGGGGCCTGGTGCCAACAGATTCTCTTTGGAGGTCCACCGGTGCGCCGTCTCGAATCCGGACTGTTGTTGAGCGGTCAGAGGAGGCTGTAGATGGGTAATGTCGGTCCCCTGAGCTATTATCTCCTCGGTCAGTCCGATCGGTGCCCCAGGTGGTGGAATGTGCGGCAACGGTCGAGATTGTAGAAGCGCTTCTGAAAATAGCCACCAATTAGACCTGATCGTACCTTGAGTTTCCGGCCAAAACAAGACAAGAAACAAAAACAGACAATTGGATAATTTACGTTTAAATCATTGTAATGCCGGTTCTCTTCAGTTAGTCTTTCGTTAATGCTTTATTTTTTGGGGGAATTCTCAACTCGAAAGATTTATTGTTTCATTTTTCCACCATTTCTATCCAAATTCTCAATATAATACACATAAAAAATTCATTCAACAACTCTTATTTCCACTCACACGGAAGCAAAGCTCTTAATTTAACATACAAAAATCACTTCTTCTCATCCTCCTCCTCCACATTACTAAATCAGATTCTTCCGGTCAACTCTTGTCTCTTTTTGTTTGATGATAAATTATTTCAAACACTGAAAAACTGTAACTGAATTCTGACCAAAATGTATAAATTCTTTTCGGTCCACTGACTTCTTTCAAATAAAATGTCGTCATCAGCGAAAGGAATCACTATAAAATATCAAAACAGAGGAACTTGATTCTTTTTTTGTGCACTGAAACTGTGGAGACATGTTCAATCATGTTTGAACAAGCTGTTCACCAGACCTCGGACGAAAAAATAAAATTAAGCCATTTTAAGTTATATAGTTATAACAAATTAATTGACAATATTTCTTTGCTTATTAGTTATTAATGGAAGATTCTTAGTTCATTGCAAAACTTATTTTTAATCAAATATAGTATGACTCTAACAATTTAGATTTTTTGGAAAGGAATTAGAAAGGAATTAACAAACGTGTCTTAAAGTATAACCGAAACAAATTTTTTTTCTAACCAATTAGCATCTCCTGACAATTAGAGGATTGCGAAATAAGTTTTAAGAGTTTTACACCACTTTACACCTTGAGTTGACTGCACCATATAATACGAGTACTGTATTTAGCACCGAATCATGCAATTTTGCTCTCATCATAATTGTCAGCCGCTTACACTCAACACCTATATATCACCGACGAGCCCTAACAGTTGCGAAATAATTACCCACTTTATCGTTTGCAATTCTCACTAGTGTGCCAAAAAAAACCGTCAATGGTTGTCGTCTTATTTAACGCAAAATATTGCAAATATTTACGGGCCCGGTTTATTCATTTCCTGCGGAAAGAAGTGGAAATAGTTTCCAATTTGGATTCTACTCTTTTTTGTATCTCCTTTATCTTGCTTCAGAATCCATTAGCTCAATGAGAATCCAGTTGTGGTACACAGACAGCATCGTTTATTGCCATGCAAACAACTACACTTCTCATCAAATGACGCTCCGCTTCTGCTCTCTGTCTGTCTCAATGGAGAAATCGCGTCACAAACAGTCAAAGAATCATTATTCGCTGCTTATCTCCCCGGTTTCTCTGGCTCTGCAGTCTGCACCACTCCATTCCTTTGGCGGAGTTTAGAGAATGCCGGCATTTTACAGACAACTAAATCCATCCATCTATTGAAATAATTGAATAGCACAATTTCTCAACGGAAAATCATAAGAATAACATATCTACATATGCATGTCACGAATAAAGAGAAGACCACAGTAACACACCGGGATGTGATTTAATGGAATTGATGAGATTAATCTGTCGTAAAATATATTAATGAAAATTTAATTAAAAGGGTATCATTCAAATAACCGATAAAGCCGAATAATTTATGACGTACGCCACCAACGGGAATTATGCCTGCTTCTCACCACTGATAAAATCATACGCGCATTGTGCGAACAGTACATGAAGTCAATAAACACAACTGTTTAATTATTTCAATTAACCACCACCCCTGGATATAGTTTCTTATTTGTAAACAGAAATTTCACCATTTTCCCCTTAATTATTAGATAAATAAACGATTTATGTTGTAGATAATATCAACAATTAAGACATCATACGCAAATATCTTCAGTATTAATTGTCCCGTATCTATCGAAGTTCATATAAATCAAAAAGAATAATAATAAAAAATCATCCGCAGCTCAAAATTAATAATTCTATTACACAGACAAGATACAGAAGAATGTAGCTGATGCACAAAAGAAATAAATTCTTTCAGAAGAACAGGTAAAAAGTTCAACTCATTCCCAATGGAGAAATTATTTGAGAAAATTATGGATTAATCTCCCTGTAACACAATTCCATAAAAATGCTGCCTTTCGTTTCACTTGAGGGCCTCTTAAAATTGAATGCCCTTATCTAATGCACCTTTACAGACCAGGAACAGGATCGTGATCCAGGGCATTAAAACAACCTTGGCATTATTGCAAGGTTTGACGCAATTCAATTCAGGCCAAGGGATTACGTCTTGTGCCAAAATGTATGAAATGGGTCACGGTTAATAAAGCAATAACTTGGGCTACCGTATTTTTATATATAAATTTAAATAACAGTTTTTATAAGGAACCGTCATAAAAATGAAACAAACATTCACTTTTGTTGGGAAAGTGACTTTAGCTCAAGGCCACATTGTTGTTTGACGCTATGTCCAAAATGTATAGCTAATGAGATTATAATCAGCACTAGGCAGAGTAGTGGTTGTGGATCCCCCAAGACAATTCAATTTCATTTGTCCTTTCATTCACAATAGAACCAAGATACCACCCTTCACTTCCTCAACTATTTTCATTCAACCCTTTATTATCACAACCCTTATTCAATTTAAAGTGCTTACATAAATAAAGGGTTATTTAATGGACATTTAACAGACCGTACATAAAGAGGTCTCTATAATTCTAAAACTTTTCTACAACAGTAATTCAATTGAAATACTTGTTAAACTAAAATAATGAGATAGTTAAAATAGAGAGTAATCTGCATTTTTGTCTAATGTGGCGTTAAATCATATTATGAAGCCCGATGAAGTACATTAAAGAATGAAAACAGACAAACAAGGTAAACATTTAAATAATTGACTCATAGTTGAATCAAATAGCATGCATAAATAATTGCTTAATTCCCACGTAATAATTAATATACGCTATATATATACAAATCTGATTAATGAATTCATCAAAATATCATGATTAATTGTCAATGAAGTCATACATGTTTCAAAATACATAAATGGAAGCACCTGTTTAGCCAAAATAAAGTTTCACTATTATAACAGCATTAAAACTTATGACATACACTAATTGAATAGTATTCAATTATAAATAGCTATTACTCGCAGTGTTGTTGAGAGTCACGGTAAATGAAATGAATTTTTGAATAAAAACATCACATAAAGATTAAAATTTAATAAACTAGTTATACATTCAAGTGACAATCTACAAATATAGATGAAAGGTTCTTGAATTTCACCCTGTCGTACCGAATTCACCGGCAATTACCTCAAACTGAACCCTTTTGTTCCAAATCCGATTATATTCAAACCCACCCTGCATAAAATACTTGTATTTAAATTTACCACAATTCCGATACTTGAGCATTTCCTTGGAAACTCTTCTTCCTTAGTCCATGATTCAGTTGTACAAAATAGACGGGAAAATATAGAGAGTCATTGATTTTCTCTACTTTCATTAAAAAATGTCGTAAAATATTTGCCTAAGTAGGGGAAAAAGTCATGATACTTTTGTTCTTAACTTCTAACCTTCCACTATTTCTGCACACTTTCCTCGTCAAAATATCTGCCCACTTATAACCCTTACGTAAAATGTTCATCCTCTTCCACAGAATTCACCCTTTTCCGGCTCACTTTTATTTTAGAGAAAAACAACGCTGCTTTTAAAATAGAAAATGGACCAATTAATATACGACACTGCATCATTACATTTACGGGGAACACACAACGACAATACCCAACCCAGCAGCTAGCTATTCAATCAAAGGAGACTCCACATCTGCTTGCGTTCTTCTCTCACCACTCTCCATTCATTAATTTATCCATCCACTTTAGTATTGTTTTTATTGGCTTTGTATTGCTGTATTTCAAACGGCACCATTGCTTATTATATAAATATATAAAGCATAGTTAATCCAAATAGCCTTCCTCAATCGGATATTGTTTGTTTGGTCCATTTTCCATGAGATTGCACTGTATAAATCGATAATATCCCCTGTATTTGTTTGGTTCTCAATAAAAGCCACCACTTTGTACAAAAGAATGATGGCAATTATAACTTTATTTTATTAAAAATAATAAAAATGGTTAAAGATATTAAAAATAAAATTCGATATGGACTTGACAAATAATATACTTAATAAAAAAAAAGAGAACACCCTTTGTGAGAAACATATGCAAAGATGGAACCCAACGAGACGGAAAATCTATAGGCAACCACCAGTGCAAAATATTTCAAACAAAATAATTAGGTATCAGTCGCTCTGCCTTCGGTTGGGCATTAATCACATATTACAAGAAGAACAGCTTGTGGGTTATTAACTCTCTGTTCGGATTTATTAAGTTGTGCATCAGTGTAAGAAAACACAGCGCGAAACAGCTTTATTCACAACTTTCACTTGTTTTATGGGAATTTCTTTCAAGCCTCCAACGGCGACGCCACTTAAAGCAGTTAGCCTTATCGCCAACAGTGCCAATGGCCAACATAGGATCCGTAAGGTACTAACTGTTAAATTTTCATGCTTTTTATTAAGCCATTCCATTGATAAGTGCAGAAAATACTAACGAGTAATAAATGAAAATATTACTATTATAAACTTTGATAAAATTATAGTTTTTATTTACATTCACCAACTTAATTCCATTTCGTGGAACCTATTAAATCAAATTAAATACTGACGCTTTCAAGTAACTGGAAAGTTCAATTAAACCAAATTGTTTATTAGGCAAATACAAGATTCGCAAAAGATAATTGTTTCCAACTAATCTATAAAACCCAATTTTAGAGATAAAGTGAAGTTTTACTACCAGAGCAATTCTTTATCGATTTCTATTTAAAACTGTGTTACATTTATCATTTTAGAAAGGATGATAAAATGTGGGGAATAGAGACTTTATTTCTTGCAATTTTAATTATAATTTTTTCAGTAAAGTTTTACCAATCTTGATTCGTATGAACGTTAGTCAAGTTACTTTTCTATAACATAATTTAATCTTACTTAATTGGCATATTATTTTACAGAGATTATTGTAGAATTTATTTTTATATGTGGCAAAAAATCAATATTAATATTTATATTACATTTTAGTAGTCAATGCTTCCACTATAAACTCCTTCATAACCACAGTGTGTTTAGTTATACATTATTCAATACCCATTTAATTTAAAATACTTAAAATTAGTACTGTGTATTAAAGTTTAACTACTAAAAATTATAATTATAGGTCTAGAGCATACGAGGAAAATAAGTTTGTTCTGTGTTCTTGTTTCTAAGTTTTATCGACCTTTCCCATCGAATGTATAAAAGGGAACTTTTTACTTAAATGGTGTTTTAAATGATAAGTGCTATCACGAAAATATTGGTGATATAGTGTATGATGCTCTCTATTACCATAATATATCAAACAATTGAAACCGAAAGTTCTATTCGCTTGAAAGCTATTCCTTAATTAAATGTGTTTAGACCATTATTTAGCACAGAGTTCACGTGTTATTATTAATTTCACATTTAAATAGCAAATAAGTATATGAACTGTATTGATGGAAAACACAATTAAACACTAGTACATTTTTTAGAGAATTCCATTCATTTGCTTTCTAGATCTTTACTCGTTATTTAATTAAGGTCCATTTTTCCCACATGTTACATATCTAAAATACTTTTCAAATAGTTTTATAAATGCATTTCATTTTCCATTAAAATTCATTTAAATTATTAAAAATAAAAAAACCCATACAAACTATGCATTAATTTATTCGACTACTTTCTTGTACCGAATATTCCTGGACATAATTAAATCATGGCATCGACTTGACTTGGGATTAAATGTCCCCGTGGGAAGCCACAAAAAGTACAAGTCTGTCCAAACCAACGTGACCAAAGTTGAATCATGTAAAAGGTGCCCTTAGTTCAACTTCAGCGACAACAACAAATTTATCACCTCCATAAATTCAGCACCAGGGAGAACCTCCAGGCCATTTACCATTACTCATACTGGTCCTTTCGCCTTTTGCTACAATATACGCACACATGCTACTTTCTCCGCACGAGACCCTGCCTGGTATGCATCCATCATCGATAAGGAAACTGATACATTTATGGCAGTAAAACGAGACAGTGGGTACTAAAATGGTTGAATTTTCTTTAAAGGATAACTGTGGATGACATTTTCTGTGGCCTAAAGTCAAACCGAATGGGTTTGTGTGCGTGTGTGTCTGCTTTACTATCATTATTTATCGCCAATTGACAATGGTACATGACGAAGGCGACTCTGTAACAAAAGCCTATTTACTGCCACACCACTCAACAATTGAAGGTCACCCGACGACGTCGTCGTCGTAGTCGTTATGGATGAAATTCAACTGCATTCAGTCGGTTTTGCTCTATTCCAACTCGCACACACACAATTAATTCAATTCGCGTAATACAACATTGCCAAAATCATATTGTCTAACCGAAAACGGTGTGTGCTAATTGGCAATGGAAAATGCGAGGAGGAAATCTGCGCGCTTGCAACAACAGCAGCGCTTCGACAGCAAACTTAATCGAAACAAAATAAAATAATAATCAAAAATTCATATAAATCGACACTGTATTATTAGTCATTCGACAAATTAATTGTACGAGTCGTGGCTAATTGACTCCGCCACGATTTGCTTGATTATGGCTTTGTAATTGCAGTAGTTCGATAAAAAATTGCCCCAGTGTTAATTTAGTAATTCAATACTTTGGCAAAGAAATGTTCTATTCTTTTTTTATTTATTAAAAAGGCCCCAACACGTGGATGAGGGGGGAAATGGAGAATTTTCCTGTTTATTAGTCCCAGAGGAATTAACATCCATAAGACTAGTATCGATATTTTTATGCACTTTAGGGAGTCATTCAGCCCCAATGTATTAGAATAACTTTGCACATAAATGTACTCTAGCATCCTTTTAAAGATATAGTGATAATAATAAAATGGATGGAAATTATAGAGATAAAATTAACTGTATTATTTATCAAGCAATTGTTTCCAGCGTCGTGGTATTAATTATTTACTAAATATCTCTGATCAAATATCAGTATATTGTACATTAATGTGATACTCGTACTACGCTTGAAATTTATATTATATTTTATTATAAATTAATGATAAAATTCATATCAAATGTACATTAACTAAAATAAAGCAATTTCAATGCTTTTCATTCTCATACCACGAAATCTTTATATATAAAAATCTTAAATAAAATTGCGGTTTTAATAACATTGGAAGTTATGCGGAAATAGTTAAGCCATTAAAGATTAAACTGGATAACTTAAACATTTTCCTAAACTTGGGGTAGTTGTTAATAAATTAAACATATTATTAGAAATAATAAAACTATTTGCCAACATTCGTTATTAATCTAAAATATTCTAATAAACTACACACCAATTTGATATAAACCAGGTTAAGCTATCGTATGGAATTCTGTGAAGAGGCTGTTAAGTCTGTAACCTTGAGCATTCGATCGGGGTCTTATTAAATACTGTAAACCGCCGAGAGAAAATTTAAACGGTTAACAAATTTGAAGTTGATGTTTAATCTCAATCAATTCAAAGGCACAAACACACACGATCTCGAACTAATCCTCCATATAAGGGTTTCTGTTTCTGGGAGAAGAGTGAAGCAGCAGCGCCTTCTCTTCGTTCTGTGAGTCGACAAATAATTGGATGGAAAAATTATGATTATCATTAACACGTTTTTTGATTTGGAACTGTGGGCGCCTCGATGTGTTTTGATTAGGTGGAAGACGGTTAGGCACGCATTCCCAGCCAGCCCATTGTCTGCCAGCTCTCGAACGGTGGATAGACAATGGATAGATGGATGGAGCGAGAGAAGAGAATCCTGTACTGATGGTCTCAAGATTTCCCAAAGAAAAACCTCTTGCCACGATATTCTATTGTATTGTTTTCCTGGGTAAAATCTATTGTCGCGTTTCGCAAAACAACAAACACAGTGTCATAACTGGAAATTAGCATCGCCAAAAAACTAGCATAAAATGCCAACAGCAAACAAATCGAAATTCCCGACTTTGATATCACAATATTTATTTTAGCACAAGATTAGAGAAAGTGGAACTATTTACGAGATATAGGGCTGATATTACTGGAAAATCCTATCTGGGAGCTGATTTCGACCATTTTGAATGTCTGCGCGTTTTTGCAAAACAGAGAATCACTGCCAAAAAGGAATATTTTCACGAATCCAAAATCTCATTCTACATGAAGTCGTCCAAATAAAGTGGCCTTTGAAATTTATCCGAAGTATGTGTGTGAGGAAGTAGAATCACACTTTTAGGCGCCGCGCCGTAAAACAATACCGGCATCTATTCAGGCTAGAATTAGGAAGTACCCCAATAATAGTAGTGTTTTAAAGAAGGGTCTTTAATATGAATTTCTTTCTCACAAGAGGAGAGATGTGATTTTCAGTTCCGATTCCGATTGCGACACCAACACTCTCTCACACTCATTGTCAACACACACATCAACACCATTATTTCCTTTCTTCATCATCCCTTTTCTCCCTTTAAGGAAAAACACCACACAGGAGCCTCACATATCCCATTCTGTGGCCCCTCACTCACCACTGTGCTCGGTGAAGATGTTGGAGCCCAATATTCCACGGTCTTTGGGCACTCGCGGTTTGCTGCTGGTCCGGTGATGGTTTTCCCTGACCCGGAGGGAGGAAGCGCCCAACTTCGATCCGGGCACCTCCTTGCCCTGTTGCTGGCCCATTTCGATCCCTAGTACACACTAGTTCCAGAAGGCGAAGAACGGTTTCCACTTGCCAGCCGACTTTTTCCACATTACAACATTTTTCACTGAGCACTTTTTTCCTCACAAAACCAATTTTCCTCTTCACTTTTCACCACTTTTCTCACCGATATAGGCAGCCAAAGCCTCACCAAAACGCACTATGTACAAAAGGGAACGCGATTCTTTTATTTGACCAGCCTTTTAAGATATTTTCAAGAAGAGGAGAAGAAATATTTTTGAGATTTTTTTATACAATAATTATTGGCTAAACACACACAATCTCACAAATCCGAGTTTGACAATCAAACGTCAAGTACGGATAGATCTAGCTTTACTGTAATAATTTTTAAATTTTCAATCGTTGCATGTTTAAACCAATAATAATAAAGCAATAATAATTGATGCTGATTGCGCAGTGCATTTAAAACTTTAAAACGTCAGTTTTTTGTTGAGCTTAGAAGAGTTTTGTTTACAAATAAAGAAGATTTATAGTTGATTATCACGAATAAAGAAAAACTATGAGGAAAGTGTGGGTGAAAAAAGAGAATACATATTACAAACCCTTCTATAAGCAAAAGTTGAAGCTTGCCATGTTCCTATTGGTAGTTATTGCTTTGATATTCATATCATACCAAATATTGTGTTTTAGCAAAATCTCCCACTTTATATTAAACCCCGGTAAGTAATAGCTAAATAAACCTTTATAACTTTATAATAACTGTGTTTTCGTTAATCCCACAGACGTTAAAGGCGAGAATCATAGTAATATTAACCAAAACAAAAAGACTGAAAATATTCATCCATACAGAGAGGATTATCGGTAATTAAGTTGTTATTTCTTCTGGAATCTTTGATTTTAAACACTATAACTATGTTTCCAGGGGTGTAGCACCGAAATACTACCGGTACTACTACTTTCGAACAATTTTCTATTGCGTGACGACCGGTAAAAGGATGCCGTACTCAAAAGTGAACGACGACTACTGTGATTGTGAGGAAGATGGGAGCGACGAACCGGCTACTAATGCCTGTAAAAATGGAAAATTCTACTGTACAAAGTCCGTGAGGTATTCCACCAAATTCAATTTTATATTATAACTTGTTCTAATTTAATTAACAATTCTTTTTAGACCCATTCCGAGCAGTAGAATAAACGACGGCATCTGCGATTGCTGTGATGGTTCTGACGAATGGCTGCAAAAACCTGATCCCCTTACTTTACAGCCTGTTAAATGCCCTCAAACATGTGGAACGTAATACACAAGATTACTCAAAGAGAAAAACAATGTTGTTAAAGTCTCTTATTTTTTAAATATTTATTAAATGCTAAAATTTTCACAAATTGATTGGTTTTCTTCTTAACCACGATGTTATGTGCTTCACTGTTCTTCCTCTCATTAGACAGATTTACGGATAAAATGCCGTAATAACCAGTTACTTGTAAAAAATGATCAGAACGTTATCCTTAAATATATTTGTTAATAATTACACGGCCAAAAATTGTCTGTCTCTTAAAACAAAACAAATTTGCTTTATTTTACAAATACATTAAGATAAGTTTTACGCTTTTGTACAAAATCTCTTTCTCTCGGTTGTTATGTATAATATATAATTATAATAGTTTATGATCATTTTTTACTGGAATCGTTTAAATTCTTAAAACAAAGTCGAATATTGCAATCAGGATTGCATGACATCAGAAGACAGAAATTATCAGTTGACGACGACAACAATGTCGCTGGAGGAGGTCACTACAGTTCATCGTCAGTTGCTGGCGCTGGATTTGGACGCGTGATTAATCTCACTTTGTTGCTTATTCGGGCTGCTGCTGCTGCTGTTATTTGAATTGGTGCAATTTGTCGAGTTCGACGACGATGACGGCTCCGTCGATTGTTGCTGCTGCGCCTCTTGCTCCTGCAGCTTAAACACTTCCAGCACCTCAAAGTGTGTAAATAGATTAGGGACTCCCACTTCAAAGTGCAAAATCCGGGTCATCGGAGCGCCGAGCCTCCTCAGCAAGTCGGTAAATGCCTTCTCGTCCCTCCGGATCCAAGGCCTTCGGTCGTCTAGAACCTGGTACGGAGTCACGTGGACATGAATATTGATATTGAGGCGGGTCAGTGTCTCCAGCAAGCTCCGTGACGTAATCCACCTAAATATTTACATTTTGTATATTAGTTTTTATTTCTGTTTAAATAGCAATCAGGAAATCAAAACAAGATAAAACTTAATCTGAAAAATTTATTATTAGAAACATGCCGCAAGTCTTCTTATTTTGGCTGATTTTCTTTTAGAGTAAACTTAAAATTAGTCTTATTAATTGGAGAAAGGAATAAAATCATAATAAAGTTAAAGACTAATTTTTAAAAACGTTATTTACTTCAAAAAATAATTCGTTTGTCATAGAAAGAATAAAATCAACAAATATATAGTTATAGGCTATTACAGTTAGCGGATCATTGACGGTCAAAAGATTCAACTTAATACAATTCTTTTGACAGTCATCAAATTCAAAAGTGAAATTGTTAGCGAAGTCTCTGACCTTAAATTAATAGTCTCTTATCAAAGAGATTAAAATAATTAACTTAAATGCAGCAACTATTTAGGAAAAAAAACAACTTTATCTACAATCCTCTATGAAGAAAATTTTGGAAAACTGGACAAATCTTTAGATTCATCCCCTACAGAGCGTCCAGAGTAACCAACTATTAGAACTCCATTAGATAACAGATCTTCGCTCTTCTTGTTACAAACTTTTTTCATAAATCTTTGCTGACGAATCTCTCGTCAAAAGTCTTTTAGTAAAATTATTAAATTTAATAAAATAATCTGTGTTTGGAAAAACCGGTGCTTTTAATTAAATTCGCTCCCAACACAAATTTATATTAATAGTTTCGCGAGACAATACAGTACAATCCGGTTAATATGATATTGAGGGAGAGTGAAAAATACATCATAATAAGCGGAAGTCAATATAATCGCCTTTTTTACAAGTGTGGTCTAATTAACTGGATTATACCGTAATAATATTCTCGTTATATTGGTACACTAACCAATAAAGAATTTCCCTTTCAATTCCTGTAAGGAACATGGGGGGTCGCAACCTCAACCAACGGGTTTGCGACATTTCAGTAACTATTTATTTTCAGTGTATTATTAGTCAATTAATAGCACTTAGACCAGTTGAAAAAAGGACCCAGTCAATCCTATCCGCCCAGGGATCGAACCCTTGACTCCGAAGAGGCAGTCGGATGCGTTACCACATTGGCCACGAGACAGATCACACTAACCAATAAGTCTCATTAAATGTATAATAATTTTTAGTAATGTCCGGACAGTATTTTAAAGAGAAAATTTGTGAAAATTTTAAGACTTCAGTTTTGTGTAAACTAATTGTCAGGTCTGTAAATAAATTTGCTTTATTTAAAGAAAAAATTTAAAAAGAAATATCCACATATTCCTGTTATAAAATTCACTTACATTTTAATAAAAAAATATATATTTAGTGGAGTCATCGCAATAATAATATTATTAAGTTTAAGAAAAAAAATTGCCAAATTTTAAACAGAAAAGTGTGCATAAATGCTCATAAATAAGCTTAGGGGTTTGATTATTTAAATGTTACAAATAAAATAAACAGACAATGCATGGCACTGAATTTCTGTAAGAATCACTACTAATTATAGAACTTCCTTTTATTCCAATCAAACTCTGGAACATAGGACACAAACAAAGTAAGTTTGGTTTGCAAATTCTCTACTACTATTAGAACATCAATTACCGGTTTAAATTGTGTTTAATTAGTCTGGGAGTTGGCGTACCAAACTCTTCCACAATGAACCAGTTTTATCCGTAAAGACACGTAAAACACGATGTAGAAAATTAGGAATAAGATTGTTCAAAAGATCAGGGATAATAAATGAGACTAAAGATAACTATAAATTTTTTAGAGAAAAACCTTAGGCCACGGTTTAGAAAGTAAGGTAGAAACTACTAATAACTGTTCAATAATTTCATGCTAATTATTATTTCTTATAATGAAGTAATCATTTTTACGACAAACAAAAAATTGGAAAGATAAAAAATAATAAAAAGCTATAAGTTTTCACCCAATAACGATTATATGAATAAATAAAAAATAATAAATTAACTTTCTTCACTAGCTGTCTCTACATTAAATATATAACAAGCCGAAGACTCGAGGTCTCTCGATGGGGCTTTAGAAAAATAAAATTTAAATAAAAAATTAGAGATATTTTAAAAAGAAATATTGGCCTACGTATTCTTTGGAGCGCTGTGGCCCCCGTCCAGCCAGTACATGTCCTTGATTCTCGACACCAGCCGCATCATGCTGCAGTCGTCGGGCGTGAGGGTCTTAATATAGTGGAACTCGTAAATAAACTGATTCAGCACCACACTTCCTTTGCTGAACGCAATTAAAGTCAGCGCTGCCTTGTCCAGATTCAAACTGTCGCGCCACCATAGTACATCCGTCTTGGCAGTAGCGTCATCCACCTCAGCTGCCTGGTTTGTCCCACTTCGGTCCTTAGAGCTCGTGTCCGCAGCCTCAGCATCAGAACTGGCATTGTCCTGCACCTGCAATACAACGTCAATGTCCATTTCCTGGCCACCGGTACCAGAATTGGAACCCCTCGAGTGATTCTCGTTAGACGCTGCTGGCGTTGATGATAACAGCATTATCAGCTCATTTTCGGGAATTGACCGAATCCGCGTCGGGATATTTTGAAGTAATCTAAAAAAAACACAAATTATTAACTATGTAACTTCAAAATTCAACCACTTTAAAACAAAATTATTATTCTTTTTATAACCAACTGTTTTGATTATTTATACATTGGTAATGGTTATCGACCTCATTTATACACTTTTAAATAATTTTTAAAAAAATTGAATAAACATCGAATTTGAATTTGCAAATTCTATATGACACACAACTAATTTGTTCCTCTTTCATTTCTACAATTATAGTATGATAGAAAGAAAAAGGATCCATTTAATTTTAACCAAAGTTTAGTATAGTGATAATTGGCTGGTAGATTGTACTAGCGTCCATTTTACTAACATTAAACCTCTCCTAAATAGTGTGTAGGCCTTTACTGCCCTCGTGTGCGATGCTGAACGGCGGTCAAATAACACTTGTCCTTTCCAATCCAAACCCTCCTCAAGAATTACTATATTGCTAGCAATAACTTAGTTATGGTCAGAAATACTAGTAGGAAGGGACAGCTAGAGCGAATTACGTGGAGGGGCTAATGACACGTTTTCGTGCATCTGGGCAATTATCTTATTCATATATTTTATATATGAATAAGGGCTATAACCCCCGAACGGGTTCTGAGTCCACCATCCAATAACCAATTAGTATAGTGAACAATTCAGCGCGGAGCTGAATCTATATTAATTTCATCAATTTCATGAAATTCCTTCATTGAGGTCATACTTTAATAATAAAGAAAACACGTTAGTGCTTTAAAGAAGTCTTTAAATTACTTGAGCAATAAAAAGACAATGTCAAAAGAAATATTAATACTGTATTGCCAAGTGTTATTGGTCTGTATGTCACCGGTATAACATGGACTGGAAAAAATACAATTACAATACATTAAAAATGTAATTTTGAAATTACGTCAAAAATTCGTGGATGACTTTTTCATTAGCAAAATAAAAACTCAAAATTTGCACTACACTTTTTTTATTGCTATTTGAATAGAGTCCGACCGGCTCTATCCAACTTTGTAAATTGCAATGGAACAAAATCCAATTTACAATGGAACAAAAGCCCAATTGCAATGAAAAAAGATGTAATGCGATATAGACGCATAAAACTCAAATCGATGTCAAAAAGCTTACCTTACGTTACAAAAGTGCAACAAATTTTAGATTATATAGAAAAATTACTTGCAAATTAATACTAAATACTATTTGAAATGTGTTTTATAAAAATACTGTACTCACTTTTCCAAATGCTGTAGAGAATAATTCATCGGCGTGTGATCGGGAATGCCAGCATTGCAACCTCGAACAAAGTTATCGTAACAACTGAATGTCTTAAATTCCATTCTTTAAAGGATACAAAATTGTTAAAATACTGTTGAAAAGGATAAAAAACCAAGATATAGATTACCTGACCGCTTTAATGACTACTATATGCGAACTTGGAAAGTTATTTCTGAGGAGCAGGGCAGTGTTCTCTAAATTGTATCTGATGTACGCCTTGCTGTCGTGGTGCACTTGCATATTTTCTGGGAAATCCTAAAAATATCGAATAGTAGAGATTTAAAGCAATATTGCAAAATCGGACATGTATCCACTAATTGAAGTATAATTATTGATTCTATGGCTGAAAACTGTTTTCCGATCCAACGAATCAAACAACAGTGTTGTTTGATTCATGGAAGGCATTTTGGCGCGAAGCCAAACTTGTGACTGTTTCTATATTGAATTCCGTCAATTAGTGGAACTCCCATCTGTCTGTCAATCAGTCAGTTAGCTATTTAAACGTCCCACTAAACCCATGACGAAACCTGACTCACCTGTATGTCCCCGCCAAAGTAGACGATCGCCTGGTTCGTCAGCTCATTGTCGTCCGTGTACGCCTTCTCTAGGGGTGGACAGTAAATTACATCGTTCATTCGGTTCTCATAGCCCTGGACATTGCTCAATCGAATGGGACTGAGCGAGGACCCCTTTGCCAATGCCCGAGGCTGATTTCCACCGGACATTTCGCTTCTTTATTGCTTTTCTCTCCTCACACCCCTCTCTAGTAATATATCTTATACTATTTAATCTGCAAATAGAGATTGTTTATCGAAATTAATTGCGGGAAAACAGTGTGCCTGTAAATATTCTCAATAACATCTTTCATTAGCCTGAGATTTATTATTTTGCTTGAAAATTTGAAATGAAACACCAGTTCAATTTGTGTCTAACAAGATATATTTCTAAAACTAAATATCAACACTAATATAAATTACCCAAATTTATGAAACTTTACTATTAACATCTTAATTATCAGATAATGAACGAGAATTTTCAAATAAAGACGAGTGTTGTTTTAAAATTGATAATTTGTTTACAAAGATTGTTATTGAAGTTTGAGATGATTTTGGATCAAAGTAAGCATTTTTTTCTAAAAATATCATTTTATTTACAAGACTTCAAAATAATTGAATAATACAGTGTTTGATTATGAGAAGTAAATTATTTATTATAAGTCTGTATTACTTTCATATTACAGTACACTTGATGTATCGAAATCAATATTCCTTTTAATAAAAGATCATTATATCTATAAATCATCAGCCTTACCCAATAAAAATTCCATTCACCGACATGTGTTTCAATCCCATTTTCCATTTCTCTCTCACTTTCATTCCTTTGCCCCAAACAAATCCCAATATTCGCACCAACACCTTATTAACGAATTTTCCACATGTTCGCGCCTCTAGTCTTCTCGGAATTTCCCATAAAGCACTCACTCACACACACCGCGCGCGCGCTCGCGTTCAGTACAGTTTGATGCCCGCGTCAAATGGCGAAAAACGTTGGACAACAAATGGCTAATAATAGTAGTACTCGTCTTTGTGAGAAGATCCGCCACCGCCGCCACAGCATTTGGCGAATCGAAGTCGCATGTCTTCCATGCAGAGGCGCAAATCCTCTTTGATCTCGGACATTTTCAAACGCACCTCTTCCCTCATCAGGTTGTAGCACATGGCCACGAGTCCCATACCCAAGAGCATATAGACGAAATTGATGGCCAATTTGGTCTGTTTGCCGCCCTGAGAGTCGAGGATGTTGGCGCCGGGCACAAAATCACCAATTCCAATCTTACACAGACTCGTCACGCAGAAGTAGGCCGAGTCCAAGTAGTTCCAGCCCTCCCATTCCGCGAACATAATCGTTCCCGTCGCCACATAGAAGAAGATCACCCAGAGGCACGCTGTAGAGGGGACAATGACCTTTTTGGGGGCCCCAGTTACCTCATCAACGGATCCGTTGGAGGAATCGTGGCTGCACTCGTGGATCCAGGTGTATAACCACTTGAAAGTTTGTGCCAAAACCTTTCCCAT
Organism: Clogmia albipunctata; assembly: GCA_001014945.1. Taxonomy (NCBI): domain Eukaryota; kingdom Metazoa; phylum Arthropoda; class Insecta; order Diptera; family Psychodidae; genus Clogmia; species Clogmia albipunctata. Next base: position 27,248 of record JXOV01030296.1, read on the forward strand.
GTTCAGGAAATAGAGAACGTAAAGGGGGATTCCGAAAGTGGCGTAAATAACAGTGGTTCCCTTGCCCCAAGGCGTTCTAGGGACCATATTTCCGTATCCAATCATCGTAAAGACCGCCAAACAGAACATCAGTGCTGCTGGAAAAGTCCAAACATCTTCCGGCTTTCTATGATCAAACCCCTTTTTAACGGACGCCACAAACTGATCCTGAAATCGCCTCATCACATCATCTGCATCGCGTTGCCAAAAAGAGGAATTGAACATATTGTGCTCCTCCATTACAATCCACAGTTCCTGAGCGCAATTTCTACGCAAGCTCATCACATGTTCAAGATGTGGATTGATGGGGTTTTGGGTCTCAATAGACATGAATCCAGCTGCTCCGATTAAAGCATAGCCAACTATGAGAGCCCCAACGCCTACTTGAGTGCACATAAAGGCGATGAATTTGCGACAACAGTCTTTGACCCGCTCCCTGGACGATCCCGCCGTGGACGAAGATCCCCGACTCTTCACCGATGACCTCTGTTTCATTTTGCACCACTCACAACAATCACTTAATTTCTAAACATACTTTTTACGATATCTCCATTTGATCAATGACCTCAATAAACTATTTTTTCTATTTCAGAAAAATACTACTGAAAATTGGAAAATCGGTCCGAATGGAGCAGCAAATGTTCACAAACTGTGGTCGGTCAAAATCCCGAGAAAATATTTCAAAACTGAGAAGAGGCATTTAATTATTTTCCCTGCCTGGTCGCCCCGTGCTACTGTGTTTGAGAGGAGTTTATTATTGGCAGAAGAGATGGAGGAGGAAATTTGTTAGGAGATTCGGTTCTCCTCCTCTGCACCACTCACTCACTCAGATTTGAGGAATATCCGAGTTATTAATAGACAAATAATTACATTCCACTGCAAAGAGACACCGGCGAGTAGCAGAAATAATTATTTATATCTATAAATAAGATGCGTGCACAATCTATTTCATTAATCGCATAAATTATAAAATTTGAATTTATTTCATTTGACCACGAGACACTAATTGTTTAATAGACACACAGGCTATAAAGATTATTATAATTTGATAGAAATAATAGTTAAAACACTTTTCTTACCAAATTAATTGCCGCCACTAGGGGTTATGTACAATTTACATTTTCTTCAAAAACTCCGATATTTCATTTGGCTGTTCGTTTTTAGTACGACGATTCCGTGGGTAATTAAATTTATATGCAATAAAACACTGATAATTGTGTATTATAGTGCGAAAACACCTCAAAAGGACAAAAATTCAATTAGCTCCAAAAACTTGGTTTTTGTAGTAATTCCTTCACACGAATTAATCGTGATAACTCAAGAAGTGATAAACAAGCACACAGCAAAGCCGGGTAATCACAACAATGTTAAAAATCGAATTTAAGAGAAAATGGAAAATTCAAAACAAAATCTACAATGTGACAGATGTCAAATTAGTTCGTTGGATTTTAAAAAATTCTCGCCAAAACCAAAAAATAGCCCCGAAACTTCAAATTCAAAATTTCATTATTTAAGTAAAAATTAGTTTGAAAGACTGTGTTTTAAGGTTAGTTTTAGGGTTGATATGTGCAAAAACATCAAAATACGAAATATAAAAAAATACGATTTTAACGATCAAATACGTGGCTTTAATCTTTTCACATTATTATTATTATTTTTTAAAAAAAGTTGGAAGAGCTATAGGCAAGTATCACAGAGCTTAGTAATTTTTTTTTTATTTTTCGATTTTTATTTTCTAAATGACTAATCAAACCACTTATTTTTAGACAAAAGCCAACATAAAAGTACAAAATGAAGTTTTTTAAACTGTCTGCTATTGTGGTGCTAGGACTGGTGGCCGCTATCAGCGCCGAAACCGGCCCCAAAGTGACTGATAAGGTAAGGTTCAGCGATAAGAAATGATGTTAAATTGGGAGAGTTCAGAGGAAACAGCGTATTAAATTTTGATTATTTCAAACAGGTGTACTTTGACATTGAAATCGGCGGAGAAAAGGCCGGAAGAATCGAAATCGGACTGTTCGGCGGTACCGTGCCCAAAACTGCCCGTAACTTCAAGGAGTTGGCTGAGAAACCACAAGGACAGGGGTACGTGGAGAACAATGACTTCCTCCCATTGTGATTCTTTCTTCCGGACCAGTTCAATAATCTTTCTTTGTGTTTTGTTCTCAGATACAAAGGCAGCAAATTCCATCGAGTCATCACTGATTTCATGATCCAAGGTGGAGACTTCACCAAAGGAGATGGAACCGGAGGTAAGATTAATTAAGTGTTAATTGAGCTAATTGCTGTGGAGCAGACTTAATCAAATATTGCTCTATTAACATTTATCTCAACAATTTACTTTGATTGGGAAATCGCGACGATTTAGTTGTTCTTATTGGATTAATGCTAATTTTGCCATTTTGTCGATCTTGCAAAATATTCCGTTACGTGATTCTATTGTGAATGAGAGTCGCACACTCTTGAATTATTTCCATAATGGGAAAACCGGTTTCATCAATCGTTCATTGCTCGGTCTAAGTAACCAGTTTTCTAAGCCTACTTCAATTTTATTCTTAATGGTTTGTTTTGGACCTACTTTCTTCCAGGCCGATCAATTTACGGAGAACGTTTCGAGGATGAGAACTTCAAGCTGAAGCACTATGGCGCTGGCTGGTTGAGCATGGCCAACGCTGGCAAGGACACCAACGGATCCCAGTTCTTCATTACCGTGAAGCAGACCAGTTGGCTCGACGGAAGACACGTCGTCTTCGGAAAGGTGCTGAAGGGAATGGATGTTGTGAGGAAGATCGAGGGAACAAAGACTGATGGACGCGACAAGCCCGTGAACGACGTCGTCATTGCGGACAGCGGTTCCCTGGCCGTGCCAGAACCGTTCGCAGTCGACAAAGCCGACGCCACCGAATAAATGGCCAATTATTCAATTGAACTTTTTTTACAAATCAACTCAGTTGAACCACCTCAGTTAAGAAGAGACGGACGCCTGCCTCAATTGTCGTCAATTTTACGAATAAAGAATTTCCATTTATAGAAATACGCTTGTTTTGTAAGAAGCTATTTTTGCCACCCTCCTCCAGTCCATTCTGGAAATTGGTGCTCATTCATTTCCTTGCCGGTTAACACGTAAATTGATGATCTACTTAAACTAATGCATCATGGGGCATTTTGAAATGTTGGAAATCTATATTTTATAATTCATTTTAAAGTACGCCTAATTTATAATTCCATTCGTATATGATACACTAGATTAATCTGTTTTCAATTTAGATTTTATTGGAATTTCCTTAATCTAAATTGTTTTTTAAACTACTTAATTAATTGTTTTGATGATGTGTGATTCCTCTGCTTGTAATTCATTCTATATAATTTATTTATAAAAATTCCAATTTATATTCGCATATTTATAAAATTAAGTAGAAAACCAATTAGTTACAGATACGTTTAATTATATTAGTGACTATTCACGTTTAAATGAAAATAATAGAAATACCACCTGATCTTTATCTAATGGCAATTAAATTATTTTATTTCCAATAATAAATATTTGCACTTAAACCGGTTTCTGCTATTTCGATTTTGGACATATCTCCATTTACATAAGATTGCAAAATTACCAGCGATGGCCAACTACCAAATAATTTCAGGGTAACTGGTTTTTTCTTTTATAAAGTAACAGAGAAACTGAAATTTTATTACAGAAAACTTATACAGTAAAATCTCTTTATTTCGCAAAAATATCATGAATAATAAATTTCGCTTTCAATTCTTAAAAAAAAACTTTGGGGTCTTAACCCAAACCAACTGATTAGGATATTTGACTATTTGTTTTCAATTAATAGCACATAGAATCCAGACAATCCGTACATTTTATTTCTATTTTTATACTTATAATTTGTTGGAAATATTTGTTTGTAATGTTTTGAAAACCTTATAAAAATACCGCGAATAAGAAATGGTATGGAAGTGTATAAGGAATACGTTATATTGATTAAATATGTTCTGAAAGTTTATGCAATGATTGAAACAAATTGTAAGTAATAATATTCGTAGAAAATTATTTAGTTTTTCTCAACGCTAATTAACAATAAAGTTGTAAGTTTCTGTGGTGGTATTAGTAGTGAAACGTCATCAGCCAGATACCATTCATTGTTTTGATTTTGTATGTAAGAAAATTAGCGATAATATTGTAACAAAATACTTTTATAGTGATTAAATACGTGTAATAACTACTTCAGACAATAATTTTTGGGGCTAATAAGTTGAATATCACATATTTTGTACCGAAATACGAAAAAAATCGCAAAAATTCTCTCACCCAATTTGTCACGTAAAATCCGGTCAACTTATACAAGGTTGAACGGCTATGGTTTTTCTAATGATTATTTTATCTTACGTTACGATGCATTTTGCCATGTCAAATTTCATTCATTATTCCTTATAATTCATATCAATGATTATAATCCATATGATCAAATTTACAAGATCCTCGAATAGTGAATTTTTATACCGGGATATAAAGGAATTGGTCTCAATTGTTACATCGGGGAATAATGAAAATGCGAATACGGTAAGTACAAACATGGAGATTCTACAAAAAATGACCATAATTAAAAAAAACACATAAACCACCTTCTTCGATTCAAGATAATTTATTTTCGTTATACTTTTTTGTTTGTATATATAATTTTGATTGTATTATCAATAAATTAAATTATATTATAATCGATTTTAATTATAAATTTATAATGATAATGACAATTGATATATGATTTTATAATATATAAGTTGATATTGCTAAGTGTATGTCCATTTCCCTTGAATTCTTAATTGCAATTAATTTATGGATAATTACTAGATATATTAAAATTATTTACAAGATCAGTTTGGTGTTTAAAAAAAGTATCATATAGAATATTTCGTTTTAATATAACGCAACAAATTTGAAAACTTTAATACTTATTATAAGTACATAACCAAGTTCATTCATACGCGCGAAGTAGTCAAAGTAATTAGTAATAGATAGATTTGATTGATTATATCACAATTGAAAATAATCAAGATAACGTTAACGTTAATTTTAGGTACCCGAAATCTAAGTCGCAAAATGTGGATATTATTTGCATTAATTTGAGTAATTCCTATTATTCTACTTGTTTTTTTTTCTCTGCTATGATAATACTTGTAGGCCTTTAATTGATTAACTTGAAGTTGAGTTTTGTAGTCGATTAAATTACAATTTCTTTTTCTTTATATTTTGTATTACTTTGCTTTACAATGAGGACTTTACTATTATAGGGTGTATCTGTATACCAAATAATGAACATCCCTCAACTATATACTATATAGTAGCTATCTAATAAAATGACCAAGGCAGGTTTACAAATTTGAATAAATTGACAATAATTAAAATAACCGTATCTAATCCGCTTAGTCTCTACGAGGAGAGATTAGATGGGTTTGCCTATTTGAATTGCATACATTTAGCCTTAACAAGATCTGGATCTGTGTTTCATTGCCACTCTCTATATCTTTTCAACAATATAACCACAAACAACTGCGAATCTTTAGGAATTATAAAATGCCTAAGTTACATGTAATATTGTCCATTTTTATTTATGTTCTTTTTGTTATTTCTATTATCGGATAGCAAATTTCAATGTTTTGATATTTATTTTCAAAAACCTAAGTGACTGTATTGGGTTCTTTGGCCTTAAATTCCTGGTTGATTTGGTTGACCCTTTAAATAAAGAGGTCAAATGTGTAATATTTGTTAAGCTTATTATATGTTTTAATATTAATAATCAGAGAAAGGTTAAATTAAATTTAAATTATATAGTTAAAATCGATTAATTTCTTTGTTTCATAACTTTGGATATAATTTTTTTTATAACTGCTTTTATATGTCAGTATTAAGTACCAATAATAAAAATATATATGATAATTTGTAATACATCGTTAATATTGATTGTACCCGTTTAAAATAATAATATAACATACAATAGTTTACGTTACTAATTGCACGAGGAACCTGTAAAACCAAGTCATTACAATAATAAGCAGCAGTAAAATGATAACAATAATAACTTCATAAACAGAGTGTTTAAAAACATGCAAATTATTTGAAACTGTAATGGCAGTTTGAGACTGTTTAATAGTCTTCATAACAATTGCAATTAAGCTCGTTTTTTATATTATTTTCTTTTCGGGGTAAAAATTTAAGGGCTGCAAAAGTAGCACTATAGTTTATCTAATAGAAGGGGTTAGGCTGCTAGAGGGGACTATTGTAACAAGTACCTGTTACGTAATTGACAGACAAGACAAGATTGTTCGATACAGAGTCCCGCCTTAGTTTTGGCGGATATTTACAATTATAATACATACACAATTTTCACTTATCGCTATAATAAATAACATTTGAAAATCCAATTAAATTTTTATAATCAATTGTAACGAATTAGTTGAGAAACACTTAATAATAGTCTATGATACAGATATACCTTTTAAACAATTAGAATATGCACTTTACCATAAAAGACAAATACATTTTGATATTTTTTTGTGTTATTTGGAGTACAATTTTAATATCTGCATATTTAATTTCATCACTTTAAATCCATTGTTTTGGTAATTCCCTCTAAATAAATTGATAATTGTTTTTAAGTATAGGTACAGATTTAAAAGTACTGTTTGAAGACTTAAAGAGGCCGTAGAGTGACTTACATTAGATATATTAATTCATGTAAGTTGTATTTGAGAGTGGAGAAAATAAAATTAGTAGAAAAATAAAGATTGGTCACACTTTTTAAAAAACTACTGTATTTTAGACTTGAAAAAATCTATAGCTTTGTGTAGTAAAATAAGTCCTATATTTGTTTTAAATGTTTGTACTAAACATTGATAGACAACTGTTTAAAGTTCTGTAATATTACTTTCTATACAATTATTTGAAATGTACTCTCTGTTTTTTTTTCTTCTTCTATATATCTGATTGGAAGCAGTCTTCAGACAATTTAATAGTAATAAATATATTTTGAAAACTTAACAAAATACCCACAACATCCGTTTCTGGACAAACACAAGGTAACATTTGCTAAATAATGTGCATTGGTCAAACACTCAGGAAAGGGATTGTCAACTAGAAGTAGAATCAGTTTTGTCGTCTTTCGGACATGAGGAGGGGCTGCCTTTTGGTCAGCTTTGTGGCTCGTCTGGATCCTCTGATTGGCTTGGTCCTTCGTAGTGATAGAAAATGTTGGTCGTGTCGACGGGCATATTTACATCAATGGGTTGATTTATGTCCACGGCCCTTTCCACAGACTCCCTTTTTGGTTTTCGCGGCGGAACGGGAGGTGGAGGTTGCTTTGGTGGACTCATCTCGATGCCAATCGTAATTTGTGAGAAATCTGATTGTGGTGGATCTTTCGGACTGTCCACCATGATTTTAACAATTGAATTTGGACATTCTAAAGTATTAGATGAACTACCCTCGTGTCCAGGTGTTATTTTTATCTGCGGAGGCGTCGACCTGAACACCTCCTGTTTGGCATTGTCGTCACCGTCTGTATTGTACTCCTCGCTTTCCCGGTGCACCAAAACGTGGACGAGAGTTGTGTCCCCAACAGGCGCCTCTGGAGATGGTTCAGTCACGAGAATGCTAACATCTGGAGGACCGTCAGCTGGAAGGGAAATACAATTATTGTTAAAAGTTCTTTATAGTACAATTTAAACAACATCCTCTCCACTTACAAACAAAAGCATTTTTATTGACGCGGAGTGCACTTTGTGCAGATAGGCCCCGTTCTAGGGGTGGTTTCTTTTTGTAAAAGCTGGTGGCCCGTTTGGACTTTGGCGTAGGGACAGGCTGTGGAGGCGGCGCTATGACCGGTTTGTCTTCAGCAGGGGGTTTGGGCGCGCTAAACGACCACACTGTACCGCTTGGTGTGAGGCCTGATAAGATAGCACAAACACAGAGAAAGTAGAGTATATAACATAGCAGAAGTAAAAAACACGATTAGAAAAGGTGAAAATAACAAAAATACACCCAAATAAATTAAAAATATATTACATTTATTAATTATTTTTTAGAAAGATTTTCGAATCCAAATTCATGGGATTTTTTAATTTAGTTATGGCCACATTAAAGCCGACGTGCTACTCAACAATCGTTTTGAGACTATGAAACTTTCGAATTCTTGAAAAATTTTAAGAAAAGACGAAACTTTGGAAACTATTTGGCTGACATGTATTACCATTTTATAGATGACATACGTACCTTTTTCTTTACAGTAAAAACATTAATTAATTTATTTTTAAAAAATACTTGGTTTTCCCCAATATGAATATAGAACAACTTATTAAGAAAACTTTATATTGACCTAAAAATTTATTATTTGATAAAAATAGATAATAAAACTGTTTGCAACTAAATTCATCTATCGATATTTTTTGCAATACATAATCATAAACAGACTATGTTCTAAAAGATTTAACTTATATTACTTACTTTAATTGTAAAAATACTTTATCTTTACTTAAAGTTTCTTTTTTCCGTTTGTTAAAAATAAAATTTAAGTATATTTCATTGTGATAAATGGGTTACAAAGTGTTATAGTGTAGAGTCATAATTAGAACTTCATATATAACAAAAACCATATGCATGTTGAACAGAGAAATAGTTTTTTTCTTGTGAAAAGAAATGTCATTGACATGAAAATATATATGTACAGTTCAAATATAAATTTTGGAACATACTTCTTCTATGCATCGCTGGTGAAATCGGAGTCTCGTCAACTGCATCCTGGTGTCGCAAAAACAAGTTTATAAAACTTCTTCGGCGAGGCGCTTTCACCTCAGGAACTCTATAATTTTAAAGCAATATTTTATATCAATAAATGCATTAGACTGATTTGTTTTACCCCAAATCGGCATTGGCTGGCACCTTTATGTCTTTCATATCGTTTGTACCAGATACAAGCATTAAAGGCAAGTTCAGCCAAGGTCCTGCAATTTCACTGATGTCTGATCCATCGGAACAACGTGACGATTTCCTGGAAGAACACCGGCTTGAAGTTGCCGTTCCTCGACGATGAACCTGAAATTTTATTTGAATTTATTTTAGATTTCATATTTAGTAAAATAAATATTATAAACTTTACTTGTAAATGTAAAAAGCTTAGAGCCTGGAGTTTAGCCTGCCATCCTCCAGGACTGGAAGTTTGAGTGGGTTCGTCATCACCAGAGATGGGCGATCGTTCTCTTTCTTTCCTCAATCTGAACCAGTTCTCATTAGATACTTTTCTACTTCACTCAACAAATCAATTACCTGACAAACTCCTTCCAACTGGTCTGGATGAGTCGAGCTGCCTTGTCTTGACGTTTCCAAATGCGAGTGGAAGAGACAATTTCGAGCTCCTTGCGGGTGGGGAATTGCTTCTTGAACTTGATGTCCATTTGCTCCTGCAGCTGCTTAAAGTTGTCCGTCTCCTCAACGTGACCGAGCACATGTTTCACAAGAGCATGCAATATGTCCAAACAATGGATTTTGTTGCCCTTCGATATTGGCAAATTGAATGATACCAGTGCAACAGTGTTCGGTTTCGAAATTCCCAGCGGCGGGTCAAGGGATGCGATAAAGTCGGACAGCTGCGAGAAATGGATAAACTGGGTCNCATGCAATATGTCCAAACAATGGATTTTGTTGCCCTTCGATATTGGCAAATTGAATGATACCAGTGCAACAGTGTTCGGTTTCGAAATTCCCAGCGGCGGGTCAAGGGATGCGATAAAGTCGGACAGCTGCGAGAAATGGATAAACTGGGTCGCATGAGGATCATACCTGGAAAACAATTCAATCATAAATAATAGTAATTAGATTGGTCTCTGCGGAGATGATTGTGTGTTCGTGCTGTCCAAATAAAGAGGCGGTTATTACTTGGACCAACGGATGTAAAACATCTCCAGGTCGTCCTCCACAATGCCGATCTCCTCCTCCTGGTGGGCCTGATTGAAGTTCTCCAATATAATGGCAATATACATATTAATTACAATCATATAACTGATTATAATAAAACTTGTGAAATACGTAATTGCCAACAATGGATGACCACAATTGCCATTCTGTTGGTTGTTGAAAAAGGGGTCGCAGTCCGGCGGCTGGATCATTAGCGATTCCAAAACGTCATTCCACCCAGCCGATGTCATTAGCCTTAAGAAAATTACCAAAGCGGAAACGTTACCATCACAAATGATAATACAAATACTAAAAGTTATACGAAAATAGATAATTTTGCTACAAGGGTGTAAAATCAATTGGTTTTTTAATGGGGAAGCGAGTATGAAACACAAGCCACACGGCAGGTTTTCTCATCGCTTCCGAGTTAAAAAACGGATTTTACCAGAGGAGGACATAATCACCTATTTTTTAAAGAATATTACGAGTTTATAAATTTAAATTGGGTTGAAATTAAAAATCATCTAAGGTCAATAGTTCACAGAAAGTTAAAATCAATACACTTTTTTACGTTAAAACTTGTAGTTAAACAGTAAAAATTCCATTGATAAAAATTGTTAAGGTACTTAAAATAGTTCATTAGACCTGTTATGCTTTGTATCGAAAAATAGTTGTTGGAAATATTTAGAGTCAAGAAAGTTGTTTTAAAATTGTACCAAAAACGATATTAAAACATTGAAATTACCTAAATAGTAGTTGCATACTTCTGCCAAAAGTTTGAAAATTGACCATGTCATCTAGGGCCCCTTGGAGCCGAACGTGGCCAAAGAGAGACATTCCTAGAATGGCATAGATAAAAGTAATCAGAGCCAAGAGGGCTCCAATATTGAACAGTGCAGGAAGAGACACAACTAAGGCGAAAAGGAGCTTCCGAATTCCCTTTGCTGCTTTGATGAGCCTCAAAATTCGACCGATTCGAAACACTCGGACGACCCTTAAAAGAGTTGGTGAAACTGGGAGATCGATCATAATATCCTCCATGAGAATTCCTAGGATTGAAGCCAGTACCAATAAGAAGTCAAACACATTCCATGGGACAGTAAAGTAATGGTATCGCAGTCCAATAATTTTCACAATTGCCTCTGTAAATATACAAACATTAATATTCATTAATGACGATTAATACTCAATCATGAGATTAATATGAGATGAATTACCCAATCCGAAAACTGTCGTGAAGAAGGCGTTACTGACTTCCAGGAGAAAAAACACGGCATGAGGCTGGTCGTAGTGTTCAATACCCATTGTCAACATGTTGAGGAAAATCAGCACAAAAATCGCAATTTCAAATCTGCCAATAAAACGATAGATAACCCATTTGGTGTTGCCCCATAAATAAGTGAAATACCTCCTTGAATTGGACAAATCGTAGAACATGCCCAGAATCTGATTTATCGGCCGTTTGATGACTTTTTGCGGCTTCTTGCGGCCCAGCTTTTTCATCGCAGTGTAGTAGTGTTTTTGAGATTCTGTCAGGAACATTTCCAGCACTCCACCCTCGTACTATTAATCATAAACAAAGTCAATACATCACAAAGACAAGATTGATTTATTGAGATTTATAGCCCACCTTCTTCTTTAGCATATTGAAGTTATCGATTATGACTCCGATAAACAGATTAAGGGTGAAGAACGATCCACAAACGATGAAAATCACAAAATACAGATATGCATACAGATTTGCTTCGCGTTGTGGCTGTAAGTCTACACCTCTAGCATCCACAGCATCAGCCATCACCTCCATCCATCCTTCGAATGTAGCCTAAAATTGAAATAAAATAATTTAAGTTTTTTAAAAGCTTGTTTGGTCCATGTATAATTTACCACTTGCAACAATGCCAAATACCCCATTCCGACGTGATCGAATGTTATTTTAGAGTTAATCCACGTATAGTTCAGGGCGAAGCACTCCAGCCTATCATTAACCATTGTCGTTGGCAGCAATTCTCCCGTATCGTCAACGCATTTAAAGAATTTCCCGCCAAAAAACTGAACCCCCATAATTGAGAAAATCAGCCAGAAAACGAGACACACCAGCAAGACGTTGAAGATAGACGGGATGGCGTACATGAGGGCATTTACCACGATCCTCATTCCTTGCCACCTGGAGATAGCCCGAAGCGGACGGAGGGCTCGCAGTGTTCTAAGCGATCGAAGGACGCGTAAATTTTCATTTTCTTCGATTAGTAAAGAAAACACGGAAACCTGATCGAAAGGATGAGAGTTAATTGCCATAATTTACACCCAAATAGAATGCTAAATCATGTATAATGGAATAAATATAAATCGATGATAATTGAAACTAATAAATAATTAATTAACCAATCGGGGTTCTGGGGATAATTTTGCACCTAGAGAAATTAAATAAAAAAAAACTGATTATTAATGGCCAATCATGTGTTAAATTGAATCCGAATTTGGTGGGAGGAATGTTAATTTAACCATTGACATAAGTATTAAACCAAACATAATTTGATCATTTCCATTATTTAACTGATGTGAGTTTGGATAATTTATTTACAGTACAAAAAAGAAGTTGCAAATTTATTAGATATAATTATTTTGGCACTTACAAAGACGATGACAAAATCTAGTATTGTCCAAAAACTGCTAAAATACTTTGTAAATCCTAATGCAATCCATTTCAGTATCATCTCAATGATAAAAATCAAACAGAATCCTAGATTGGTCCAATACAAGATCCGTTTCAGTGGTTTATTCGAGTCGAGATGGATATCTTCGAAACACAATGTGATACTCGAGGCAAAGATCAGTACGAGTACAAACCACTCAAACGCTGGTGTATCGACAACCGAGAGGACGACAGTTCGCAGGTGAGTCCAGCAGTCGCCCAAGTGTGTATGTATCATCCGTTCCCAGCACGGACATTTTTCGTAGCAGCGCTGCGGAAAGCATTTTTAAGAGTCATGAACAACACTGACAACTGATGAGGTATGATGGGCGCAACTTATTACAGATATTATGTACTATTTACACTATGTATAATTTACAAATAAAACAAAACGCTACCGGTCTCTTGCAAGGCAGGACAAGGGCTAATGATCAAATTTCACAGAATTGGTTTGTGCTTTTTATGTCAATGATGCACTAACACACTCTTTTACCTGATTTGGGGCTCTTCTTTCCCTTCTTACTCTTTTTCGAACTCTTCGAACTGCAAGACTTTTCCGACTGGTCCGGGTCCTTGAACGACACTGTATTGGTACTGTCATTGAGAATGCCCTTTCTGGGCATTGTCTTTGCACTTAGCAATGGTGATTTTTCGTGTTCAATGTCACTAGCCTTTACATTTTCATCACTTTTGTGCTTTTTTATGACTTCATCTTCGAACCGAAACTCTTTTCTTGGCAACTTCTCGCTCTCCACTTTCAGTGGGATTCTTTCGCCTTCACAATCCTCTTCTACTCTCTCAATTAAGCTAGTTCTTTTAACTCTATCAAAGTCGTCATGAAATCCATTTTTCCTTCCGAGATTCGGTGAAATTTGACTATTTCTGTTCACGTTATCCCCGTGTTCAGAAATCGGATGGAAGTCCTCATCAGAGATTTTTTTCTGCTTCTCCAGACTTCTTCGCTTCAGTTTAATGCTATTTCTGTCGTTTATTCTATTTTGAAACGGCTTTGGTCTTCTTATAACGGTCGAAGTATCTGGAGGCAATGTCTGAGATCTCTGCTCAGCGCTAGGTATCGTTGTACTGAAAGGTTTGGCAATACGTTCCAAAGACAAACTTGATTGCTGTTTCAGGTCTGTCATTTCTTTGTCAAAGTTCTCAATTAGGTTATCGAATTCTGAATTCCCAACCAAAGGTTCTGTCTCATTATCTTTATTATTTTGACTAGAATTATCATTCTGTCTTTTCCGGACTTTGGGGGACTCCAATCGATTGAACATTTTGTCAATCGACCCACTGATGCTTCCTCCTCTCCGAATCTCCAATGTTTGAAATATAGAATTAGAAATGTTACTTAAATTCGATCTCAAACTTCCACTGGATACCTTTCGATCAGACAGTAGGGAGTCGTCTATTTTGCTATCAAACACCAAACTATCAGTATCCGGATCTATCATGGCACTTCCATATCCGACAGTTTCACTGAAATAATTGTGACTGTTATCAAAGTCTTCGTGCAGGAATTGGAACAGTTCCTTTTGTTCACAGTTTAAGAGCTCGTCGCGAAGGTTCATTTGCTGGTGGCTGAGCAACTCGTCCTGCTCCGTAGACAGTGTGTTGATCGAGTGGTCACTTGGCAAACGGTTCATTGACTTGGCATAGCTGGGCGATCGGCGAACAGGCGTGAGTACTTTGGGAGTGGCGGCGTCCTCTCCCGAACAAGCGGCAGCAATGAATGAGTTGCAGACAAAATTCTCACCTGGAGCATTGGCTCTACTGTTACTAACGTTGAGGATAAATTGCTTTGTGTTCGAGTCAATGTTTGTCGGCGTCAAATCGTCGTCCTGAAATGGGTAGTTGTGGATCGAGGGCACGGAAGGCGGCGACCGGATTATCGAAATGTGTCCCCGGCCACCTCGAACATCGATTAGTCTAGAATCTACGTTATTGTCGTCGAGCTGCATTTGGTCCGAGTCCAAAGCAACGCCCGGATCCGTATCCGTCGAATTGATGGGTCCCAAGGCTCTCAACTCAATCGATTCGGTCAGGGTTTGTTCATCTGAAAAATAAAATTTTTATTTTATTAAAAGGCACCATTGTAGAAAGTAGGATTTTCTAATAGAATTCTATTGTACTATTTCATTATTTATAATCCTCAATAGAGAATCCTTTCTATAAATTTATAACTTCCTCAAAACTTTCTTATAACTTGATTATAAATAACTAATTGGATTTGAGAATTTATTTTCAAACCTTTGCTGTCGTTCTGCTGAGTGCCAAAACCGGAAGACATTTGATGAAGCAATTTACGTTGAAAAGGAGCAGCTTTCAAAGCGGGACATTCCTCCAATCGGGATTCCTCATTAAAGTCCCGCAACGTTTCCTCGCTGCTCGCAATGGGCCTCAAAGATTCTTGGGGTTTTAACGGGATTTCGAAACCGAAATCTGAACCAGAGACTGGCCTATTTAGAGATTCCTGTAAGAGGGATTATTAGCTCCATAATTATGTAAAGGAAAATAAATTCTGGTCATACCTGATAACTATGTCTATACAATGATTTTGGCGGAACCTCTACTGTTAAATAGTGTTTATTCGATGTTTTAATTTTATTTTTATCATGATTCTTCTTGGTCATCACTTCGTCGACGACCTGTTGTAATTTAGGCAAACGCTTTTCTTTGTTGGCCATTCGTTTTTTCCGTACAATGGACCGGATTCTTTCAAAGCTCCGTGCCAGCTTTGAGTCTTCTCCCACTTCCTACAGTCGGAATAATCACATATGTATTAGCCGAGAATTCAATGCTTATGCCTTTTCGAAATTGCAAATATATGCCGCCAATTTGGTTGCGAAATCATGAACGGATTACTCGTGACGGATTTTATTTGCACATGACTTTTATAATCCGTTCACGATCTGAATTTATACATGATGTGCAAATTATTACATCAATAAGCGACAAAATATACTTTAAATAAAACACGTTTATACGAGACGATTTGATTTCATGGAATCATTTAATTGTTAATGAGTTTTTATTTAGGGTTAGTCGTTTTCAAATATGTACGTTTTATGTTTATTATCAATATCATGTTTTTTCATAAAATAAGAGGTCTTCTATTTTTATATTGAACTTTTTCATTTATTTTATATTAAACCACTTTTTATAAATTCAAGGAACTTCAAATAAATTTGTATTAGACTCCTTTTTAAAAATTAAAAGTTTCCTTTAATTAAAATCGTCTCGTGACATTGAGCCTTAAGAATATAGGGAACAATTACCTGTTTCAGTCTCTGAGTGACGATGTGCGAAGGAGGAATCGTGCAACACATTTAGTTACATTGATAAAGTCATATAATAAGGTAAACAAGCATGCAAAACACGTTAGTAAATCAGATACAGGATACAATACGCATATTAGACACATATTTATGTAGTTGATGAAATGGCGATATGTAAATAGAATCGGCACAAAATCGAATGCAAAAAACACAAAATGTTGGCTGTCAAATGGAAAAATGGCACACTTTTATAATGGGGTAACAACATGGCCGAAATGTATTGATGGAGTAGAATGGACAAAAAAGAGATAATGAATTCAAAATGCAAAACACCAATCTGTTTTTGTTCTTGTATAATACACTGACATGACATTTGGATAAATTGAACATGGCCAATTGCAAAAAATCACATTTATATTGGTCACAGTAAAGTCGAGAGTCTGGTCTAGACAGATGCCTGCAATTGAATTGCAAATTTACCTCTTTCTTTGATTTAAGCTCTTCG
The DNA here is from genome assembly GCA_001014945.1 of Clogmia albipunctata. Taxonomy (NCBI): domain Eukaryota; kingdom Metazoa; phylum Arthropoda; class Insecta; order Diptera; family Psychodidae; genus Clogmia; species Clogmia albipunctata. The sequence goes on from JXOV01030296.1 coordinate 43,714, forward strand.
GAGTTGAAGCTGTTCAGCAACAGAGCCAAGAACAAGTTCAACACCATAAAATTGCCCATGACCAGGGTGGGGAGGAAGATGGCGAAACAAGAGGAGGCGCCATCCTCGTCTTCGGCTCGCATACAGTCCCAAAGTGGTTCGATCCATTCGCCGCACAGTATCCGAAAAATCATCATAAACGAGTGAAAAAAGTCATTGAAATTCCACCTGGATAGGAAACGGTTAAATATTCATAGAGTTCAATTATTTTCCTTTCCAATAACCAGAGTGCAAAGGCTGATGGTCTGGCCTAGTGGTATCTTGGCACGTAAATACGATTCTTTACATTACCTGGGCACAGGATCGGGTGAAAACTTTTCCGGTGTGTAATCTTTCGAAAATAATTGCATGCCGATTACAGCAAAAATATAAATCACGATGACGAGCACAAGGGTAAGGTTTCCGAGAGCACCAATTGTTGATATGATAATACTAAGGAGGACTTTCATCGTTGTCCACGATTGAGCCAGTTTCAGAACTCGCAACTGCCAAAAAAAAGAAAGAAATTTAATTGATTTCCTATTTCTGTTTCGAAATTCTGCAAGTACCAAACGTAATCCCCTGAGCACACTGAGTCCATCCACAAGCTCGAATATGATATCCAATAAACTAGCCGACACGATTATTAAATCAAAAATGTTCCATCCACACAGAAAGAAATCTTTAGACAGCGCCATCAATTTCAGGATACACTCAAATGTGAATATCGATGTAAATACCTGGAGGAATTCAATTCGGGTTAGCTAATCAAATATTGACTGTTAATCATTTGGTAATTTTGTACTTTGTTTCCGATGTCAAGAGCTTGTCGAACGTTTTCACTCATCCCGTGGTGCTCCAGCGCCAGAAACATTGTATTCAGCACTATACACAGCGTAATAGCTAACTCAAACAGCGGATCCTTAACAACCTGAAGAGAATAAACATTTTGCCAAACTCATTATGGAAACATTGATGGCGAAAGATTTACCTTATATAAACAATTTTGGAACTGTAACCAACCCTCGTAGTCGACACAGCACTGAACACATCTGTTACAATTTCTATCTGGAAGATCATCTGTAAAACAATCACATAATAAATTCGGCATTCATAACCAATACATTTTTCGTTATTTGGAATATTATCGGGAATGCTTTTCAAGATAAAGTTTAAGTTTACATATCTATTCCGGGAAATTTTCAATCCCATTGGTTATTATTTAATTGAGAAAATGTGCAATAAAATGTAAGCGAATTTTCACATGGAATTTCTTTAAACCAGCTTATTATTTAATAAAATTTATTATTAGTATGTATTAGTTAATTATTTAATAACTAGGCATTGTGATTAAAACATTGACTTATGAAGTGAAAATCCATCGACATAAAAAAGAGGAAACATTACATGTAGCTTTGGAAGTAATAACAAGTGGTGTACAGCCTAATATACAACGTATCGCACATCATATAACATTTGTGAAGATATAACGTTATTCGTTCATTTATTATTCACAACAATTTAAAGCTGCTATACCATTTCACAAATTGGCAAGAGATAAGAACATAGGTAATTTTGTAGTACTATAATTTAGCATAATATGTTGCTACAGCTATCTTAAAACAATCATACCAAGCACTACGATTTGCGACATGTATTCGGGGTGCAGGGCATAGACGTTGTGCTTTTTCAGTTTCGACACGTTGCCATTGCACTTGATGATCCGCACTTCCTTTGGAGAGAGCGCCAAGGTCACCGGAGTGATGTCGTTCTGGAGTTTATCCAAGGCGACGGCGTGCAGAAGGTCCATTTGCAGGTCCTGGCCGTCATCGTGATCATCGACGACGCCCGAATCGTCCAGGGAGGATTCCCTGTTGAACGCTCCAGGTCCCTCACTGGCGTTGGAGCTCGCCTGACGACTGCCAGGCATCAGTTGGCCTCGATAGTACGTAGCTGAAACGATGACAATAGCATTATTTGTAGCACCGTTTGCCGCCGGTCAGTCACGTGATTTGATGGGTCAAGCAAAACGGCATACATCGACAAGAACAACAACAGTATCATCATCATTATCAATTACAACACCACATCAACGAACGACAACGAAGAGCGGTTAAAATGTTGACACACACACCTAATGGATGTAAAGTGTTAGGGTTTTGTGAGGGAATGTTTTGTATTGTTACACCTCTAGTTCGATGTCCTCCGACCGGGGTTTGGGTGACCACCGGCACCTCATCCGTCGCACTGTGTCTTGGACTGGGATTCGGACTCGGAGACACCGATCTGCTCTTCGAACCCTGGAAAGAGGAATAAAGAGAGATAAATTAAATTTTAAAATTTATTTTTTTTAATAAAAACCTGTACGTTTCCGCTTGTTTCCCGGCCTCGGATCTTTCTTCGACGAGTCTTCTTCCGGGAGTAGCTGGCCAAAAGAACGCCTTTACGTGTGTCGATTTTCTTTCGTTGGTGTTTGTTCAACTTCTTAACTGTAAGTGTGGACGGGTCGAAACTAAACGTAGAATCGTCTCTATGATCTAATAAGTCTTTTTTCCGCTCCTGGAATTAAACCGGAAATTGGTTGGGCTATTTATTGGTCCAGAGGAATCAAAAAGAAGGGGACATACCTCGAGGGTAATTTCGGCTTCCTCTTCGTACGCCAGAGCCACAACAGCCAACATGAGGTTGATCAAATAAAACGAACCGAAAAATACGACAACCGTAAAAAAGGAAACGCTCATTGGGCCGGAAGTCGCCAAAATCTGCACCATAAATCCGTGTTAATTCATTGAATCAGAGACTGCACTGAACTGTGATGCACTCACCATATTATATACGTTCTCCCAGTAGTCGAGGGTAATCAGTTGGAACGTGGTCAGCATGGACCACATAAAATTATCAAAACTGGTGTAGCCGTGGTTGGGATTCTCGCCGATGCACAAACACGTATGTCCTGCATTGACAGAGAGACAGGCAGGCAGATCGGAGACGAGTGGGGATAAAGGGATAGATTATTAGCATGTCCATCATAGAGTTAATTGGATGTGTTTGGGTAAAATCCAATTTAATCTATACTAATACAGTTTGTTTGATAAGATTATGGACTTTAATTTCATTACAGCTTTATGGAAAAATATTAATGTTATACAGGATAACAGTCCCACGAATCAATTTTCATGCTTTCTAATGGCATCTATTATAAAAATGTATCGTCAATTAATTACAAACCTTGAAAATGATTTTTTTTTTATAAAATGGAACTCTCAAGAGTGTACTTATGATTAAGAAAAACGGATTTCAAACCAAATCTTGTACTTTTAAAATAAATAGTGATCAAAGAAAATAATCCCTACCTAGAGGGCAATGTCTAGCACCAGTCAGATTGCCGCACAGAATTGGAATTCCATCGTCGTCGTGGATCCAATGGTTGGAGTCGTTCACCCAACTGGAAAAAGGGAAATTTTCATTTTGGATTTGAACATGAAAAAAGGGATTTAATTTTGGAAAGGGGCACCAATTCCAATAATACCCACTTGAACCAGTCCTCGTAGGTCACGTTAACCACCTCGAATGGAATGTTTATCACACATTTATTCCGCAATTCACCCATGTAAACCTGAATAGAAGCAGCGATCATTATTAATTCATCTGATTATGTGAAGATTTCATTACCTGTAGTGCAAAGAGAGCAAACACCATTAGGCAGAATATTGTCAGCGTCATGACTTCCGCCAGTTGCCTGAACGAGTGCAGGAGCGCGTTTATGATAGTTTTGAGCCCTGTAAATGTGCCATAATTGGATTAATAATTAAATGTCGATTGGTCACGTTCGTTAAATTTAGTGAAAATCTGCAAACTCTCAATTGCCAAAATTAGTTAGTTGGAAAAGATTGGTAGTTTAAATATTTATTCAGTTTTGTCGTAACACTAAAGGGGAATCGGAAAATGATTTTAGGGCAATTTAAATGACACTTATTTGATCCAGTCAGAAAGATGTTAGCAAATGTTCCTACAATTTTTATTCTAATCGATATAAAAAGGAGAGAGATGAGAAGTATTGAATTGTAAATATGTTGCTTTGCACTTACCTGGCATAATGGAGATAGTCTTAAGGGCTCGCAACACCCGGAACGTACGCAAACCCGCTAAATTCCCCACTTCCATCCCAATGGTCGCATATCCGCTGGTGATTACGACAAAATCCAGCCAATTCCATGGATTCCGCAAGTACGTGTATTTGTTGAGCACAAATCCCTTGGCGATTATTTTTATCACCATCTCCGCCGAATAAATTACCAGGAAAATATACCTGTGAAGCGAAAGAAAAGGGGGCAATTGATATTTTATCACCAATGAAGAGCTTTTAAATTTCTCAAATGGAGACGCCTTATGATTCATAGAAAAATCGTTTAATAATTAATAAAAATTAAATTGTGGGATTATCTTCAGCAAGTCAATTATTAAATACCCACTAGATTTAAATACCAGCTTGACCAACCAACGGTAATGTAATCATAATCTACGTATTAATTTAATCGCTGCCACCCTTTCGGAATAAACAATGACGAAAAAACCGCCCACCAAAAGCTGGTTACAATAAATCAATTAATGTTTTATTGGAGCACAGCTGGCGGGGCGGCATAAATTAATTTGAATAAAAACTACCCACAATCGGGCTTTGGTCTCCGTGAAATGATTTACTGTTTATTCACAATTATGAATAAACACATGTTTCAGAAGCGACAATAAGCATTTCTTTGGTAATACACATGTGTGCTCATTCAATTTATTCAGTTCAAACACATGTAACTGGCGAAGGAGCTTTAATTTCGATATTGGAATTTATAGCCCGGAATGATTTAGAGTGTGATCTGTAAACGCTCTATCCTTGGTGCCGTTTCAGAGTTGTACTCTTTTCCTTTATTTAAATTCCGAATTCGACCTCAGTACACAAAATCTATATCCAATTTCCGCTCTCCGAAATTCCAAAGCCACAGCAGACGTTCATTTATCTGACTCAACGATTTCCCTGCCAATTTATTTAAATTTTATTGGCAATGTGTACTCGATGTGAAAGCCCTTCAAAGTCGGCAGCCCACCAATTCCTAATAAATAACTAATGTACACGCCGATTCCATATACAGACGGCTGCATTGCGACGTAATTAACCAGAATAATTGAACCGTATGCCCGGGAACGATGAATGAACCGAGCATTCCTAGGTTGATGAACCAGGTGCTGCACACTGTTTGTGACGTTCGACTTAATTAGATACAATTTCGTACTATTTAGAGAGTATTGATTATCAATTTGGAATCAATTCAAAGCGATTTATGAATTGCATGTTAATTATATACATTATTTCATTTACTTTAATTGATGGTTTTATTGATTTTTTTAAAATTATTTCTATAATTGAGAAATACTTTAAACATGTCATATTATCGTCCCTGTAATTTTTTGACATTTGTTTTCAAAAGCATCAAAAATATTTTTTTCTAGTTTAAATTATTTAGACATTCAAAGAAATTATTGGACCCCAATTTACAAAAAAAAAATGTAGAAATGAATAAACTATTGCAGATCAATTCGCACAATTATGGATGTATGTACATTTTTCCTTCCGACTTTTATTTGTAAATATAAAATTTCTAACTAATAAAAACAATATGTATCCTCTTATTGGAAAATATATATTTATGTAATTATAATCAATATTTTATGATATGTATATAATAACATATGGCACTCGACTGCTTCCTCGGAGGACATGGATTCGGATTGACTGGTGGTAATTTTGATTAGTAATACATAAAAATTTTTTAATAATATATATTACAATGCTTAAGCTGTAAAGCATTTAACTTGTTAGGTTATGAATCACAAAGAAACTCTAAAATGGAACGAAAATATAAGGTTTTGTCTAAATTATTAAAACCCCATATGTTTTTCTTTTCTCAAAACAATAATAATGGTCATAAAATATAAATTAAAAATAATAAGCAAATAAATCGTTTACTTGTAGGACTAAATAGTAACAAGCTATGTGTTGTGAGTTATGGAGAAGAATTCGCATTTTTACGTTACATGAAGACCCCCAGAAAGTTTTCAGTATAGTTTACAAATAAATGGGTAATTTTTTAGTTAATTCAATTTCAATTGAAACAATATTGTTGACCCTTTTACGGAATAAACTTTGTATTATCCTGCGGATGTCAGAGTTTGAACAAGTTTCAGAATTATTTGGAAAGTTTCTAATTTAGCCGAAACAAAATAGTCTTACTTATTTGGGAAAATGGCAATTTCAAAGCAAAACAAATATCGTACTTTGGAAGGTTATTTCTCCTTTAAACTTGGTAAAATAATTTCAAAACTTTTGAAATTATTTTTGATCTAGCTCATTGGTCCGATTATTTTATTATGCATAATTGATTTTGAACAATCTGGTCTCCGAAAATATTTTCTTATAGGAAATTGTTTAAGAAGAATTTAACTGGGCATAATAGGTTTTTTTAAAACAAAGTTATAATCAATTGATTTTTTACAATAAATAACCATTTGAATGATACTTTTTTGTTTCTTTGAATGTATTATATGATTTAATTACAACTTACTCTGCTTCTTCCACAGTTTCAGTCATTGCCAAAAACACGCAATTGAGAAGAATAGTTGCCATCACGATGTAGTCGAAGAACTGGTTGGTAGCCAGGTAAACGCAGGCTCTCCTCCACGGACTAGAAGATTTTTTAAAAGACAAGAATTATTATGTTTATAAACAAAAATAAGATAAATTTACCTCCAAGGCGTGAAAAGAAATAAGCTTTTCGTTCCAGTAAACCGGTGTATGTAATTCTTTCGAAATCGCTTGGACACCACACAAAATGTCTGAAAAGGATAAATTAAGTCAATAAGTTTATAAACTTTTGAATAATATTATGTAATCAATAGGTTTTTAACAAATTTAATATTGGAAATCTTTTTTATCTAGGAAATATTAGCAATACTAATTTATCATACTTTTATGTATAATTTCATTGTCGTTTAAATATCTGAAATAACGATTTGTTAGTATTTAAGACCAATAATACATACAGTTACTCCTGAAAGTATT
>JXOV01030335.1:0-14192 GCA_001014945.1 Clogmia albipunctata
ACCTACCATACCATACCATACCATACCAAAATCATATTATATTTGTACACATAACCAATACTAATGCAAGATAGCGAACGTCTCAATTTGGTAATTTCCAGACACAATACATTTAAAGCAGAGTTTGAAAGAGAGTTTCAAACAAGGCAAGCTGTTCTTTTTTGTATGAATTTAGCTTGCTGCCNACCATACCATACCATACCAAAATCATATTATATTTGTACACATAACCAATACTAATGCAAGATAGCGAACGTCTCAATTTGGTAATTTCCAGACACAATACATTTAAAGCAGAGTTTGAAAGAGAGTTTCAAACAAGGCAAGCTGTTCTTTTTTGTATGAATTTAGCTTGCTGCCTTTCTAGGTGGCGCGCGTCGTATATATAATCCAACATTGTTTAAATGAATGAATTTCTAGTTGAAGCTTTGTGGCTACTAAATATTAACGATTTTTTAAATGAATTGTATTTTAAAAACAAAACCTTCTTTTAGGCTATTTCGCGGGATATTGAAATGGAAAACGAACACGACGGATACGAAGAAATTGGAAAATCGATACACCCAGGAGAAGAGCTTAAGAAGCCTTGTAGACCAACTGCTTTACAGTTGGTAGGTCCTAAGCAAGGTCCTTCTAGAACACTTTGGAGTGAGATTCCTGAAGTCATTAATTCTGAAATATTGTGTAAGTATCTTTGCTATTAACCCCAAAAGAAATTGAAATAAAATCTCACCTTTATTTTTCCAGCGACTTTGACTCCAACAGAAAAGCGACTTCAAGAAGCCAAATTTGAAATCGTCACATCCGAGGCATCTTACTTCAAGTCTTTAAACCTCTTAAAGTCTCATTTTATGAACCATCCGGCATTTCGAGATATCAATATTCTAAGTCCAGCTGATCGGAAGACTTTATTCTCGTACACAGTCCCCGTTTTAGAATGCTCAGATAGGCTGCTGTGTGATCTGGAGAACTGTTGGCAGGACAATATAATGCTATTAGGTTTGAGCCACAGTATCTACAAACACGCAGACGCTTCTTTTAAGGTTTATGTAAATTATTGTGAACATCAAGTGCGTTTGGACCGAATGCTTAAAAAATTGAAAGAATCAAATCGAAAGTTCTGTGAAATACTGGAGCAACAGGAAGCAGATCCAGTGTGCTGTGGCCTAAGTTTTCATTCCTTTTTAATGCTGCCCATGCAAAGAATCACTCGGCTTCCCTTGCTCATCGACGCCGTTTTGAGTAAACTCAAGGCGGACGATGATGAGTATGAGAATTGGAAAATGACGCTGGCCATTCTCAACAAAATAGTCTCCCAATGTAATGAGGCAGCTGATCGATGCGAACAGGCCTACGAAATGCATAATATATCGAGGCAGATTGAGTTTCCAACGGACATCAGTCCTCTTCCAATTTTACCGGTCGGAATTCCAGCTGCCAATAGTCGTCCTCGAGCTCTGGTTAGGAAGGGCGAGCTCAGTCACTTGGTCTGGAGAGGAGATGATGGCAAATTAACGTTCGGCAAAAAATTCACCAAGTCTACCATATTTGCGTTCCTCTTCACCGATTTACTGGTATTGACGAAGAAGAAGGGAGACGAATCTTTCCTTGTCTTCGATTACTGTCCTCGGTCGATGCTTACAGTGTCCTCGGGAGATGTCATTCCCCAACTGCCAACCAAAGAAGTATCCCTAGCTGGCAAGCACCTTATTCTAATGACTCTGCTCGAGAACAATCACGGCAAAACTGTCGAACTGGTATGAAACTTTTCTTTAAATATTATAATAATTTGTATGCATTTTAGTTACATAATATTGACATTACAGTACTAATATTTCTTCAAAGTGCAATAGAAAACGTAATTTTAGTTTTGAATTTTAAGAAACAAATGCTTTAGAGTTTCTTATTAATTTATTTTAAAATGCATAAAATCTTGTATAAAACACAGTAGATAAGCATTATGAAACAACATTATTTGAAGCATTAGTTACGCTCTTAAGTATTAAAGAGCTCTAATGTTAAATAATTACTTATATTATCGATCTAGTTGTATAAATTACTATTACAAAACATATTCTTAACATTCCAGATTTTGTCTTGTCAATCCGAAACCGAACGAACCAGATGGCTGCAAGCTACAGAGCCTCCAGCATCTGACAATCCCGACGAAACCCTTTACGAGCAATGGGATTGTCCACAAGTTATAGTCCAGCACGGTTATCAAGCCACGCAACCTGATGAATTGAACCTCGATCCAGGGGATATAGTAAATGTTACTCGAAAGATGGCAGATGGTTAGTAGAAAATAATATAATTAAAATTAAAAGAAATGTCATATAAGATATTTTCTCAACAGGTTGGTATCATGGAGAAAGGATTCGGGACGGAGCCCAAGGCTGGTTCCCTGGTAACTACACCGAAGAAGTAGCATCTCCGCATGTTCGTGCTCGCAACCTCAAGCAACGCTACAGACTTCTGACCTTTACTGCCACTTATTTAGAATCTCAAAAAAAGAAATAATATTCATTATACAAAACTATCTATATTATAATTGTATTATTTAGACACTAGTTTTTGTAAATATTTTACCTAATACAAATGAATTGTGATTGTTATTATGAAAACTTTGTACATATATGATACAGGAATATAAAGAAATTAAAATCAAAAGTTGTATGAATTTATTTTATGTGTGGGACATCATTTGCAAATCTCAAAGTATTAATTAAATCATAATATGAAGAGCTACCAAAATAGCGTCTGTGGTCAAGTTGGCATGACGCTTGATCCAGGAAGTGCCGGGTTCGAATCCCGATCATTGTCAACAGGCAACGCTTTTCCTAATAACCTTCTTTTTCTTGCATTCTACTTTCGTTTACAATTCTGTATTTGAAAAATTTCCTATCCAAATTCTTAATTTTCTTATCTCAAACTGTTCTCGATGTTCACAGACGAAGCTTACTTTTAAAGTGCCGTATGTCCCCCTGTTGGGATGAAAAGGAAGGAAAAAAATAAAGGCTACCCCCTTTCGAAATTAATAGTACTAGACTTTTTTACACTAAACAAACTTTCACTAGTGAAAAAATTAACATATTTTTTAAACAAAATCAACGAAAAAAAAATTTTCGAAATGGAATTGCAAATGTTTTTCATACTAATGTTTCCTTAATGTGCGATTGTATGTTTCTTATGACCCTGACATAAGAAACGCACAATTGCACATGAAAATGGGTGCACAAATGAATATGTGCACAGAGCAAATTAATTTGAATTTTGGAAGCTTAATCAAAATGGCATCATCATAGTTTATTTTAGTTACAATTTTTTTAGTACAATTTGAAGAGACTGTTCATATTACTAATACTAAACCTCTCCCGTAAAGTAGATAGACCTAAACTGCCCTAGTGTGCGGTTCTGAATGGCGGGCCTAATAAACACATTTAACATATCCCATCATCTATTTAACAATTGTAATAGGAGAGAGTTAGGGCGAATTATGTGGAGGTGCGTATAGCTGTTAACCATACACCGAATAACACGTTTTCGTGCATCTGGACAATTATCTTATTTATAAATGAATAAGGGCTATAATCCCCTATCTGGTTTGTCGCTCAATAACAATCTGAAGAGGAGCCGATGGTTGTGCTCTCCAAAATATAATGGTAATTATCCGATTTTCTAGTGTTTCTTTTTTAAATGGAATTTTTTAGTATAAAAGTTCAGTTTATCGTTAAGGTAATTTAGTATATTACAAACTATCAAAAATACGATTTATTACGTAATCATCAATAGTGACCTAAAAATTAGTGCAAGTTATTATGAACTATAAATGTAACTCCATAAAATTTAATTGGAAATGATTATTTCGAAACATTCAATAAAAAACATAAAAATAAATTATTTATGGAAAATTTTTTATTTGTGTAATTTTATTTGAAAATGATCTCAATACCATTATTTTCACTAACTTTTGATAAGAGTTCGTTTAAATTGGGAACCACCACGTGCTTTATCGTGATCCGCTTCAGATTGTTTGCTACCAAAACAAAGCTCTCTTGATTACGGAACACAAAATTGCAGCTTATCAATTCGAGATCTTCAAGTTGGTCGAAAATTCGAGATAAAGTTTTAAGGTCCTCCACACCCAGGGTGATGTATTGCAGGTGGAGCTTTTTTAAATTTGTACAATATTGGCTTATGTTGTTCAGAATGGTCGATGGCACGATGAGAAATCCACAGCTGAAGAGCAACGATTCCAAATGTGGTCCCAATCTCTTTAGTATCAGTCCAGACAAATTCATCTCAGTTCGTATCCATATTTCGTAATGCTTGGTTCTTCGATAGAAATGTTCAGCAAGTTCGGAGAATAAGACACACACTTGATCAACAGACATCAAGTCTCCTATCTTTAAATAGGAAAAGATTTCTTGTAAACAATCTAGAGGCAAATCTAATATGTTCATTTTAACAGAACTACCCTATGGTTCCGATTGCTACATAGGAAATATTATCTAGTTTTGCACATTGTGTTATCTCTCAATTCTCTTTCACTATCTCTTGTTTATATATTACAATAATTGCGTAAAATAGATCAAAAATATTTATATTAATAATGAAAACAGAGCCAACGTGAATTAAATTTGTTCGTTATAACGTTTCTATGGATTTAATTTTCTAAATCTGGAATTAAATTAGATTTCTAGGTTAATACCTAATTATATTAACTAAAATTAATGCAGTTCTTATATCGTTATATTATAAATTCAATATTAATCTTCAACATCTGAAATTAAAATATTTTAGTTTTAAACGATAATAGTAAATAGCTAATAAAGATTGTTCAGTCGTATTTTAAAGCACAATATTATTCTACTTATAACTAGTATTATTTAAATAAATATTAGATAAACCCAAACAAAAATATCTAAATACTAAAATAAAATATTTATCTACCAAGTGATTAAATGTCAAGGCCTTATTTATTATTTAAAAAAAACAAAACAGTTGTAAAAAAATAATCTTATTTACTCACATATACAGAATACAAAACAACAATTTAAATAACCATTTCTATTTCTATCTTAAGATGGAGTGGAATGTTGCCGCGCGGTAAAAAGGGTGTTAGATACGGGTTCTTCCTCCTGGTCCCGATTTAATATCAAACAGTTTCCTCACAAAGTAAACCTGGACAGTCGTCGTGGCCATAATTACAATGATCTGAGCTAGGGACCACATCTGGACATAACTGTTATTGTCTATTAGGAGAGCGTGGTCTCTCGCTTCCCTGCCCCGCGAATAGGACTGGAATTGCAAAATGTCGTTTATATTCCTCTCCACAGTCTTAATCGTGGTCGTGAAATTCTCCATATTCAACTGCATAGCCTCCACTTCCTGGGTAAACTTGTCCCACTCATCATACTTGATCACCGTCAAGTACAAATTGACTAATTTTCCGGCAAACCTCGAAAACTGGTTATCCACACAAACGGAATAATATCCACCAGTTGACGCCTGATCTCCGTACTCCGACGAGGCTTGCCACTGATAAGGGTGCACAATCTGTCCATTTGGGTGACGGACAGCAAAGCCAGCCATGCCATCTCCTCCACGAACCACCTGTTGAAAGATAATAACAACAACAAAAATGAGAACTTTCTCTTTTAAAAACTCTTAAAAAATCACTGTTCTTATAAGAATTTGAGAAGATAATTAATGAAACTTGAATTAAAATAACCACTTTACCTGAAAGCTGACGTAGAAAGCTGCTCCCGGTTGCACATACTGAAAGTAGCAGTCCTCCTTTCCAGCATCAACATGGACTTTATAATCCATGGCTACGGCTGGCAACGATTCATACCACGGTTTGTCACTACTCTGCGCCTCAGCCACACTCCATTGTCCTGTTCCAGCTATTATCAAAAGATACGCAACTAGTTTAACGGAAAAAAATAGTAAAACTTTCTGCCACGAAATCATTTCTTCTATAAAATACACGACATTTAGTAAACATATGTTATGTACAGAGAAGTATATAAGAAACTGACAGTTCCAACTCGAAGCAACCGATTCACTCTATCCTATGGTTTTGATGACGGAGAATTCTTTTCGTCTCGCTCTAGCATTGTAATAATTTTCGCCCGCAATTTTGGTTTTTCCTATTAGATAAAAAAAAACTATTTTTATCTGAATATCTGAAACAGCAAATTAATATAAATGAAACTCTGTTTTATATTTAATTTTTATATTAATATAATAGCTAAAACAATCCAATCACATTCCATTTTTCACTTTTATAGTATAATATTCCTTAGGACTAGAGGATGAGAATAATAAAAATTACATTTGTTGGTAGCAAAAATTGAAAGACCGGTAAACTCCATAGACATTATAATTCCCTTCAACGTTACAATTTTTGCAAGAATTTTGTATTTAAAAAATAATTGTCCGTGCGCCACTTAATGCTAAATGTGAACACGAACAGAACAAAGAGGGTAAAATATTTAGAGATATTTGCTACAAAGAAGGAAATTTTTACCCTTTCCTATGACTTCAATTACGATTTTTCGTCTTCTATTTAATATGCATTAAAAATGGCCATTTTTGGAATGCATGTCGTATTAAAATAAAGGACTATGAACAAATGATTTCATTAGTTTCTCGTTTTATAATTATTAACTGCGGTATTTTCATCAAGTCCATTCACCTCGGCGACTAGTTAATTACTGATCTCTGGGGGGTTGCTCCGGTTGGTTTCTAACGATGAATAACTTTTGTGGGACCGATCGTAAGGAATTAAAACTTAATAACAAAGGATATAGGTGATGCCGACACGAACCTGGCCTAATAAACCAGAACCAGCCACGTGAGAAAAATTACCGCCACCCAGATAAAGGCCTTGGAAAGGAACTGCTCCTCGTCGTACTGGGCCGTTCCTCGTTGAGCTGCTGTAAAATAAAATAAAGTTTCAATTTCATTCAACAATTCCTTCCAAATACAACAAAATAAAATTAATTGTACAATGATATCGGAACAGTGTCATCAACACCAAAGGACTGGTTACCAGCTATTTGTAATATGGTGCTCCGACTCAAAGAGAATAAAAATGATTCTCAAGATCAAGACTACCCTTACACAATGATTTGAAGAATCGAACACGGAATTGACTGAAATCTCGCCACCCGTCCTTAATACTGGCTAAGGAACTAGAAGAGTTGGAGTTCAACACAGTTATTGCTTGGGGGGACCGACCGATGTAATAGTTGTGGACTATCTTCGACCGTATTCGACTTCGAAGGCAGTAGAAAAAACAAACAAGGCCTACCACGAAAACAATGGTGCAACCTTAACCGGCTAAGAACAGGATCTGAATGGTGACCGATCCAGGCTGTAGCTGTGATGCTGAACTACAAGCAATGGGACATATTATGAAAATATGACCAATAATAACAAGATTCGAAAGAAACCCGGGCGAAGTAAAAGACCTTACAACTGCTGCACGGAATTGGTTGTCTTCTTTGGCATTATAATTATAAAATACAAATATTTGCAACAAACAAAAACTTATACGCATAATAGTAATATCGATTAGACTTCAAACCATATCAAATCCACAACTATAATCAATATTAGGAGAGAAATCTTAAATTTTCATAATCAAGGGCTGTTTCAAAGTAATTTTCAAGCCTATGCTGCATGCCTTAAAAATTCTGAACTCCTCAGGATACTCAAATTTTTATTATCTCAAAAAATGGACTAACTAAACACCTGTACATGGCCATATGTTTTTCATTTATAAAACTTTTTTGAAAGTTTCTGGTGGTTATAGGACTTATAAAGTTCTTAAGCTTCTGGAGCACAGAATATTATAGATATTCAATCATACAACTTACTGCATATAAAAAGAAATATAGAGTTTGCCGTTTGTTTCAATTACAAATATTGAAAAACATAAAAGTAATCGTGTTTCAAAATTTGGGCTTTACACCTGTATAAAGCTTCATGTGGGACGAACCAATATTATATTGTGAATTTAATTTAACATATTAATGAATAAAATAGAATTAAGAACATGAATTGTTAGTTCTACTGAATTAATAAATAAATATACAATACAATAAATGTTAGAATGGAAATATCGATTTCAAGATAATTATTAATATTGAATATTTTACAATTATATAGAGAAAAAGATTAACAAATGTATTTAAATTTATAAGCCTAATAAATAATTTCTTTGAAATTTTTATATTTTCAGCACAATATTATTAATAAAGAATAATAACTAATACAATAAATGTACTGATATTCAAATTTCGATTTTAAGAAAGTATTTATGATAGTTTGATATGACAAAACATTAGGAAGTAAAATTTAGGACACGTTTTATTTAAACTTAGATTATTGTTTTGTTTTAAAATTTAAAGCATTACTAAATAAATATTTATTTACAATTAGTTTGGAATATTATTTAGCACAATTTTATCAACTTATTTAATAGAACAATAACCCATTATTTATTTTAAATATACTTGGTTAAAACAATAGATAAATAGACAGTATAATGCTACGATAACAATATTATTAAAAAAGTTATAAATTTAAGAATTAGAAAAAATGTGCTTTCAAATTAGGAAATAATTATAATTAAAACATACCTAATTTAATTATTGCAACATATTTGTAAAGAGAAATTGATTATGTATTTAATTTAGAATAATCTCAAATATTTATCTACAAATTGTTGGGAATTAATATTTAACACAATTTTATCAACTTATTTAATACCGAACTAATATATTCTATACAATTCTGTTGAAAAATGTTTACATTTTAGTAGCCAATGCTAGAAATTGTTTTATAATCGTACAGTATTGAATAAAGTATAATTCAATACCCGCAGACAATTACACGAAATTTACTTTGTACGAAAATTCAACTACTTAAAATTATTATTTTTGATCTTAGTAGCTTACAATGAAAATATATTTTGACATTTGTCATGCCTCTACAATAAAGTAGACTATAACTTATTAATCAATTTATTTATTTTTTCAAAATAATAGACAAAAAGAAAATTTGGTCCTAAATGTTGGTTTTTGCATTTAAATGTGTGGTTCAAATGATGAGTGCTATCACAGGAATATCAGTGATTCAGTGTTTGGTGCTCTATTACCGTGATAACATTGAAAAATTGACACCAAAAGTTCTATTCGCTTGACAAGTTAGTTGTATGTGTTCTTATTCTTTACTTCATATTTTTTTGCGGAAAAATAGCTAATATGCTAATAAAAACTGGTGGGAAAAACACAAAATTAAACACTCGTATCTATCTCATTTCATTCGTTTTCTAGAACTCTACTCGAGTTTAATTATGGTTCATTTTTCCCACACGTTGTTTAAATAACTATTAAATTTTACACTATTCAATTACAATGTCACGTAGCGATAAAAATATGATTAAAAAACTTTTTTATTTAGGCCTGAGAAATTAATGTAGTGAATACTACTTTCCAGTACAAATTTATCAATTCATTACGAATAATTATTTATTTTGGATTTTACAATTCAAATATAGACAAATTTAGCAATGTCACGTTGTGATAAAAATTAATTTTAATAAAAAATATGATTTAGGCGTTTGAAATTATTGTGTTTTCAAATTTGGAAATAATTATGATTTGAACACACCTAATTTAATTATCACAATAAAATTTGTTAAAATACGTCTTATTGGTAACAACGTTATTATGTAATTCATTCCAAATTGCCCAATAAACAGCCCTCAATCGCAAAATTTGAACTTGGTTAATCTTACGTCACTGTTTGTTTGGTGGGGAAGTACAAGAGGAGACACTCACCCTGCCTGGCTCGTCCGTCAAAGTTGAAAGACGACGTTAAATAGCCGAGTGGAAAAGCGCCTATGCCGAAGGACATGTGGAATCCGCCATCGCTGAGGCCGAACCGCTGGAATCCCTGTTGTGGCTCGGGCTCGGTGCGTTGCCCAGCCGGTCTGGGTGGGACTTTGGTGCGAGGGTCCTGTTGGTTGGTGCTGCCTCTTCCATAAAGAGGGATCACCTTCTCCTTGCTAATGGCCGCTTTGCAGACGGGACACAATTTATGCAGGGGCCTCGTCTCCAGCCACTGGTGCAGACAGGGCCAGCAGAAGAGATGCCCACACATCGAAACAACGGCGTCTTTGGCTGTGTCTAAGCAAATGTTGCACTCAAACATCGAGTCGTCTTTCTTATCATCGCCCCCGCTGTTCTCCTCGGGGTTTGTGGTTGTCTCCTCGGCATCTGGCTTTGTTGTCGTTGTTGTTCTGTGGTGCAAAGTGGAGGACGACGAGGAGGAGGCTGTATCTGTGACGGACGAAGACGACGACGATTCGCCTCCGCCGACTATATTATTATTATCCAACGACGAAGAAGAGGCCATTCTATTTAATCCTAAACGTTATCTAAGGCGAGCAATTATTCCCGTTTTGTGGCGTGTTTTTATTATCTCAAGATTTTGGACTGTTAACACCACCTCTCCTCTAAAACAATCACTTCGTCAGAGTCGTTTTCTTTTTACTTGAATAATGTTTCTAGGCCAAGGTTGACTGCTCCCCAAAATCTGTATTTCGACCGCCACGAATGATTTCAAGCTATCCAGGAAGTTCTCGCAGTCGCCTTATTTGCTTAAAACTGAAAAATATACACAAAATCGTCACTATTTTACGTCATTAATTTTAATTTTTTATTTCTCATTGGACAATGCCAGCCCGATCAGGACACACAGTTTCACTAAACGTTTTATCACCATCCGTGTAATGAAGGTTTGTCGAAATTACACTGGATTTACGTGATTTTTACGAAAAATAAATAAAATTCTAAAAAGTTCTAAAATTTACTTTTGTTGTTGAATTCTGGAGAGCTAATAACCTAAACCACGAACACTTGAAGTATACTTATACCAATTTTTTAAAAATAATCAATGAATTAGGTTACTTTCTTTCGATAATAACTGCCGCGAAATTTTAAAATTCCAATAACCACAATATGGAGGATTGTCAGGATTTTTTTTGACCGAAAAGAAAGTTTAAACGCAATAACTAAACAATAGTTTTTCGGAAAAACGTGTAAACGGTGAAATGGAACAGGTGTGGCGTGTTTTTAATCGAAAATATTGTTGCTATAAAGACAAAACGATTATTGTCCAAAAGTTGGACGCCGCGCGCCATTTCAAGGAAGAAAGAAAGCGATGAGTTGCCCCGAGTTTGGTTTTAAAGAAAAGACGCTCTGGGAGATAGTGAATCAGATTATAGCTTGATCAAGTGATAAATGTGACCGTGCATCTGGAAAAGAAGGTATTGATCATTATAAATTATAAGTATGATCCGTTTTTAAGTTTCATCCATTTCTTGTCAGCACGCGCTAATTTAATTTATATAAATATTTTAATACGCAGTTGCCTAGCCTGCCAGAAAATCCTCTTAAAGACCAGTCTTATTATATCAACGGGGTTATCTGCCGTTATCTAAATATTGTATAGTAAGTATTGAATAATGATCTCTTAATTTTTTTTAAATATCAATTCTAACCAAATTGGACAATAATTTCTAATCGATTAAAATAGGTTACAGTTACAGATTGTGTTGTTTTTGTTGTAGATAACCGGAATTCCTGGAGAAATAGTGATTTTTACAATTATATCACTTGAAAAAACCAGTAATTATTCTTTTATAGTTTATATCTTTTTTATTCTGCATATGTTATTAAGTTAATATTATTTATTTTCTTTTATTTCATTAGATAATCGGCTTTAGTAAAATGCTGAACGGTCATCTTACACATAAAGTGTTATTGGATGTTTGCAATCAACGATACAGTAAGTAATATTTTGTTCTCATTTTAAACTATTATAAAAAATTATATCGACAACGACGCAAATGCAAAAATGTCAATTTTACATGAGAGCAAGAAAACGAATACCAGTCGTATAAAAACGAGAAAAATAGTCTTATAGTTCTCTGGCCTTTAAGCTTGATGAAGCTACTTTTTCAAAGAGACTTGTTTATAGTTTACAATATTTTCCGAAATATTTACTGCTCAATTTTTAAAATCGGGCGTATAGCTTTGATTTTATCGTGTTGGAAAGCGATCGTTTCGGTACATTTTTTTAAAAAATCTAACAGCAGTGTTTGACGATATTTAACCGATGTTTAATTAGGATTTTTCATCATTTGGTAAATTTTGATAATACATTAGTCCACTGATACCCACCAGAGTTCAGGACCAGTCAAAACAGTGAATTTTACTCGGAAAATATGCTCCAGATGCCTATTTCAGAGACTCAATTAAAACAAATGTATAAATTCGATTTCATTGAAACTTGGGCATTAACAATCTGGGATAATGGTGTAAACGGTAAATAAGTCTTCTTGTAATGTTAAAACCTTCGGGCATGGGTGATAGAGATTCATTAGATCACTGCCAAACTGATATTTTTAAATAAATATTTATAAATTCCATTTTATAATTTATGTTTCATTTAATTACAAATTTAATATTCAATTATTTGAACTAATGATGTTGCTTCTTTGGTTTAACTATAAAAAATACATTTTATACAATTTTATTGGAAAAATCTTAACATTTAAGTAGCCAATGTTTTCTCTATAAACTGATTAATAAAAGTACAGTATTATGCATTATTCAATGACCCGCAAACAATCACAAATGATGTAAATACACAAAATAGTACTTTGTACCTTTAGTAACCAAACAAGACAGAGAAAGAATAAAGAGTCAGTTAGCTATGAGAGTGAATAGATGTGTTTCATTAGCTTTCCAATGTTCATCTACTAAAAGTCATGGTTTTAGATCATAATAGCATGGAGGAAAAATATATATTGACATTTTTTATTACTCTAGAATAAAGTAAACTATGATTTATTAAACAATTTAAATTTTTCCCCATTAAATGTCCAAAATTAAGGTTTTTCTTAAATGTTGTTTCTGGCTTCTAATTGTGGTTTAAAAGATTAGTGTTATCTCGGGCATATCATTGATACAATGCAATGTGTTTTATTTCCATGATATATAAAAAATTCAAGCCGTAATGTGCTGTTTACACCAAAACTTTTTAAAACTTCTATTGTATTCTTGTTTGTTGAGGCGAATTTTATTAAAGAAAAGATGTCCTCGATATAAACAAGTAAATTGTGTCCACACAAGGGTTATAGAGGGGTATGGAAATACTAGGCGCTTTCACTTTCTAAACATTTTCTGACCAGATATTGTCTGGTCCCTTTGCGTTTTATGGTCGGTTCATGGATTGAATAAACAAACCAAAAGCCGAAGGTGTAGCGTAATTTAACGTTAAAATCTAAAATAACAGCGTTAATAATAACTATAAGAATTTTGCCATTTTTTTTTGCCATTTTGCCAAGACATGCAGTTTGATATATTTATTATATCGGAAATACTAATTTTTTTTAATTGTATGTGTAGTCCTTATTTTAGTACTGGGTTGTCTTCATATTTCTCAAAAAAAGCTAATAAATAAGAGAATTTTATATAAAAATGGTCGGAAAAACTCATTTCATTCGCTTTCTTTTTTTACGACTCAACAACCGTTACCAGTCTAGGTCTAACTAATTGGCTTTACGTAATCAATATGGTTGCTCCACCACAATTATACGAGGCCCGGGCAATTCGCTTGAAATTGACCCAAGGCGGTTTATTCTTGTTAAGCGTGTTTTATTAACGGGTGTGCCCGAATCAATTTTATAGAAACTACCCACTTTTACAATATATTTGGGGCCCGTCTTGGTGACGCTTTCTTAAATGTTATCAAATGCCCTATCTATTCATTTACCAATCTATTAAAATTGTCAATTGAATATTATGTATACAAATCATTATTTGTTAGAAAGTGATTAGCACCATGAACAGATGTTTATTGATAGATTTTTGCCACCGAAACAGAACGCACATACTACAAAAGAAGACCATCCCTTTCACACTTTCATCTGTATCTGATCATTGAACAGCAGCAAATTAGTATAAGAAGGATTCGGGTTATCTCTTCGATTCTATGCATTCCATCCAAGCTTTGAAAACCTGTCTAAATTCGAACAAATTATTTTGACATTAGTTGTTCGAATGTTGAGGCCCGAGTATTATTTTTCTTAAATTTATTTTAAACAA